>JASDQU011439959.1:0-15785 GCA_032191745.1 Picea mariana | reverse complement strand
TTTTTTGTTTTTTAGTTCTTCAATTTGTGTGATAAATTCTCGATTTCTCTCTTTGAAGTAAAGATTATTTTTCTTTGTTAACCCATTAAAATATTTCTCCATCTCAATTTCCAACTGTAATTTGACATTGATGTCTTTATAATTTCCTAGTTCGCCTTTTAATATTAGTGATTTTCTTTGTGAGTTATCTTGATATTCTTCCATAATAAATGATTTCTCACAAATTGGAAAAACACGACTGTGATTTAAAAAAAAAATCATATATTCAAACTCCATTTCACAAAAGGGCATTTAGTCCAAAATTTAGATTTATATATTAAATTCATTGTTCACTGATCCTTATTTTTCCTTGATTTATTTCTTCGATGACAATTTAATGCACTAAGTGAAAAAGATCCACAATAATAAGTTTATGATGGCCTTATGGGACTTTTTGATCCCCTTTAATAACTTTTAAGTTATGATGAAATAACCCTTTTAACACCTGTTTTTTTCAATTGCAACTTAGGAAATACTTTTTATTTATTATACCCTTTTTATTAAGGCTCTCTTTTTATTCTTCTTTACTTTCATTAAAACTTGTATAGTACTTTTGTATATGCTTTTTATATTCATTTTTTTGTTAAAAAAGAAAAGAATTGTATTTTCGATACTTCAATCAATATATTTAGACGTCTCTTCTTCACATATATCACTCTGGCATAACAACTTAATAATTTGATATGTTTGATGGAAATTAATGAGATTGGGTAAGGTCACACCAATTAATATTAATCATTGTGGCTATTCTTCAAAACCAGATCGGTCCATGATTCATATGGACGAATTAATTTGTTGCATGTTGGATAATGTACGAACGACTCATATATAGTTGGACTAAAAAGTACGATAGACAATATGTACACTTCAATTGTTTTGTTGCACATTGGATGGTGTATGGAAGTTGTAAGCGTGGAAGGAATGTCCAGTGATTGTACGACGAAGATGATAATTGTACTTCGAATTTGTAGCAAAAATAATTTTTAGAGAAACTCAAAAATTATTTTCCTTCAATTAGGAGAATAGTTTAATTTTGGTTTTATTTCTAATTTTTTTTGTGCTTCTCTTTATATAATAATAATTCTTTCCTTCCATAGTACTTTTATTTGAATATTCAAATTCACTTATGTCCTTTTTCTTTTAAATATATTTATTCTTTTTTCTTCTTCTTTTTTTATATTACAATAGAATGTCTTCTTTAATAAATTTTTAAATGGCCAAAGCTTGGTTGGTTGTTAAAGACCAAGATTTCTCAGAGAAACTTTGAAACGATGGGGTTGGCCAAAAGTCAGATCGAGAATTTCTCTGATACCAAATGAAGTGGATCTGGTGGTCCACTTCATGAGAACATCATGAATACAAAACATAATTCCATATTTCCATAATAAATAATATTTATTTACTATTCATTTTAGATATTTACTTGACATCATATGAAATACAATATGTGTATATAAATACACTTGGAGAATGATAAGTCATGTTTTTTCCAAAGGTCGTGACTTATCATTTACATTATAATGCATATTTACATAATAATAAACCTATAACATATTATTAAATAATAAGAAATGTAATATACTAGGTATATTACAACCTCCACATCACTCATTATGCACCTTTCATAGTCAATTTCCATGAATCCCAACACATAAGAAATACTTTCAAGAGCATTTAAAGTTCCAATACCACTTCAACCCTCACACATTTGGATTGATAACGTTATTAATATGATGCATTTTTCATAAAATATCCATTATAAATTCAAATCCAAAAGGTAATTAACATTAATAAATTGAAATAGGAGAGAGAATGGACCGGGGAAACCCTAGTGATTCCTTAACGATACCCTTCATGCATTGACCTGCTTGCAGACCCAATGGTTGCATGATTCACGCTGGTTCGACCAGACACCTCAAAGCTAACGAATCAGGATGAGTCCAGAGGGGGGGGGGGTCCCCCTCGTATAGTAAAGTAGCAGCGAACGATAGAGATGGAATGCAAGACAAACAACTCACCTTTGATCCGTTGCCACACCTAAGAGAACAAATCTTGACCAAAGAGTAGGGATTCAATAAAGAAATGGATGTGGAGCCAAGAACGTCTCATCCAAAGGAATATCAAGGATGGGAACTAGGAAAATGCATTCCAAAATTAGAAAAACCTCCAAGATATCTCATAAGCTCAACTAGGGTAGGAGAACACACTCAGTTCATGAGAGAGCACGCCATAATATGAAATTTCCTAGGTCTTTGACCTTCAGAACGAGATCTTTTGAGATGGATCAAATAATGGTGGAACCCTAAGGGAGACTACGAAGTTCAACTTAGCTCCAAAGGGTTCTTCATGATCATCCTTTACAACCTGGAAGACAAGGAAAAAATATTTGACAATGGGCCATACTTCTACAACTCGGCAGGGCTATTCCTTCGATTATGGACAAACCACTTCAGCCCAGAAAAGGAAGATTTTATAATGGCCCTAGTATGGATTAGGCTCTATTCCTTGCCATAGGAATTCTGGCTTGAGGAAATATTAATGGGTATAGGAAACAATGTGGGATGATATGTTAAATCTTCGGAAGCCACAAAGAAAATAAAATACACCTCCTATGCCAGGATCTGTGTCCGCATGGACATCTCAAAATCTCTACCAGACTCAGTAACCCTGGAGTATTAGGATGAATATTGGAACCAAACAATAGACTATGAGCATATTCCATTCCATTGCAAGAAATGTCACCAGCATGACCACCTCTTTCGGGACTACCCCTTGAATTCCCAGATCCACAAAGTCAAAGAGGGTAAGAAAAAAGACGTCTTCACCACAGTCACAGGTTGGAAAAAAAACCCTCCTCGGAAGAAGAATCAAGACAACACTCCAAAAATAACCACCAAAAGCTCTTACGACATTCTTAACCAGCTACCGGGAGAAGAAGAGGTTCAAGATCAACACAAAATGAACATCCAGGATAAAGAAAAAAGTAAAGCCTCTCACCAATATTACAAAGGCAAAGAAGATCATCTTGAGGACAGGCCGGATGAAAATGGGGATACCCTCATGCAGTTAGATGAGTAAGATCTAGTGGACATAGACATTGAAAAAATGGAGGAAGCCCTCAACCAGAAGGATCTGCACACAATTACTGTGGAAAAACTTAGAAAGGTTCATAGGGTGTTCATAGACTACACCGCAAGATCCACATCGCAACTAGGTATATCCTTAGACCCAACCACCGAATCAAAATGCAACCCTCAGGAAAATAAAAGACGGGGATGCAAATCTGCCCAACAACTTATCAAGGAAGTAAGGAAATTTATGCTCAACTCAGGCTAGGTTCAACAAATCTCAGAGGGATACCTCCATCCACCTCCTAACTCATCATGATGAAGATCATAACTTGGAACATTAGAGGACTCAATGGAAGATCCAAGTAGAGGACTCTTCGATACTGCATATGTGTTGAGAATCTGGATGTTCTCCTTTTGCAGGAGACAAAATGCGTTGGAGAAGAAGTAAAGCTCATCTTTATACATTGTTGGAGAAGTTGCGACTCCCTTCGCACCGACTCCAATGGGGCGACAGGTGGTCTGGCGATCTTATGGAACCCCACAACATTCATCATAGATAAGCCCTTCTCCATTGTAGGCATGATCACGACTCACTTCAAAGCCATATGATCTACCAAAGAAGGCGAGATCACAATTTCTTATGGACCTCAGAGCACATAGTACAAAGAGAACTTCTTGAAACAAATAACTACTATCAAATCACTGCTGAGCTCGCCTAATTGGATACTAGGAGGTGACTTCAACATGATGCTATCACTGGAGGAGAAAACAAGGGGCACCAAATGGCTTGATCAAGACAACAGTAAGTTTTGATCCCTCAAAGATCAACTAAATCTAGTGGACATAGAGACCAAAAATGGTATTTTCACCTGGTCCAACCGCAGATCTGGACACCAGCAGGTAGTTTTTCGGCTAGATCGCTTCCTCATTTTATAATCTCTGTTGCTGGAAGATCCTGCCATTGAGGCCAATATTATATCGAAAGTAGGTTCGGACCACTGGCCTGTCTCACTCTATTTGGATGCAGAAGCAACGCCCAAACTCAAACCCTTCATATTTGAGAAATTTTGGCTATCCCACCCTAACTTCAATCAACTCTAAACTTCTTGGTGGAAGCAAGCAAAAAATGAACAAGGTACCTGCATGTAAAAATTCCAGTAGAGGCTCAAACATTTCAAGGCACATCTAAAGCACTAGAACAAAACTGCCTTTCGGAACATCCTTCAAAGAATGCAAGAATTTGAGAAGAGATTGGAAACCCTGCAAAAGACATTCATATTAGGAATCATAACTACAAACTTAATGAAGGAAGAAGTGGATCTTAAGACAGAATTGGAAGAAAGAAAGAAGCATGAGGAAATACTATGGCATCAGAAATATAGGGTACAATGGCTCAAACAAGGTGAGAAGAAAACCAAATTATTTCATCGATCAATGGTGAATCGTAGATACATCAACATAATAACTCAGCTGGAGGACACTCAGGTTAATCCCATCAGGGAGCACAACTTAATTGTTGAGGAACTAACCAATTACTACAAAGACCTCCTAACATAAACCATCGATGACAGAATGCCAACAATCGACAAGATCACCAGGCACATACCCTCCCTAATAAATTTAGAACAGAATGAATCCCTAAAGAGGCTCATCACTCAAGAGGAAGTCGATCAAGCTGTTAAGGAAATTCCTCTAGGAAAAGCACCCGGTCCATATGGCTTCACAACATACTTCTTTCATTATTGTTGGGAAATGATAAGAGAAGAAGTTTGGCAGGTGGTGGAGGAATCTAGAACCTCAGGTCAAGTCCTCTCATCCTTTAATTCCACCTTCCTCACTCTCATCCCAAAGGAAGAGAGGGTCATGCACCCCAAATAGTACAAACTGATTGCTCTCTATAATGCCATCTACAAAATCATCACAAAGGTCATAGCCACGTGTCTCAAACCAATTCTGCCTTTTATTATCTCCAAAGAGAAAGCAAGCTACATGGAAGGCATGAAAATCATGGACAACTTCATCCTTGTGCATGAGGTTATCCACTCGATGAAAACAACAAAGACCCCAGGTATGCTCATCAAACTTGACCTCTCTAAAGTTTTTGACAGAATCATTTGGCAGTACATGTGCTCCCTCCAAGAAGCTTTCGGCTTTGACAACCATTGGGTAGAATGGATCATGAGGCTCACTTATTTATCCTTCTTCTCTATCCTAGTCAATGGCGTGCCCTCCCAACCCTTCTCTCCCACTAGAGGAATCCGTCAAGGAGACCCCCTCTCCCCTTTCCTCTTTGTTTTAATGGCGAATGGACCGGGCCGCTACCTTAAAGCCTTTGTTTTGGAAGGATCCCTTAAAGGCCTTC
Source organism: Picea mariana (assembly GCA_032191745.1). Taxonomy (NCBI): domain Eukaryota; kingdom Viridiplantae; phylum Streptophyta; class Pinopsida; order Pinales; family Pinaceae; genus Picea; species Picea mariana. The sequence continues at coordinate 10,313 of JASDQU011439959.1, read as the reverse complement.
TTTTGCACAATATTCATCCATCCCCCTTGCACAACCAATTTTTCAATGACACCCTCCTACTAAACACTCCGACAGCTTGCGAATCCATTAACTCAATTCTATCCTCACTGATTTTGTTGATGCTTTGGGAAAGGTCCTAAACCTTGAAAAATCTAAGCTCTACTTTTTTAATACCTAGGTGGCCATCCAAAACCATATCTCCTGCCTCCTGGGTATTCCCAAGAGATCCCTTTCGTCCAATTATCTAGGCATCCCGCTCACAGGAGTGCTTGTGCGCAACATCTTCTGGGACAGTTTGCTACTCTCCATCTCTAATAGACTCAACAACTGGACCTTCAGACCTCTCAATATCACAGCTAGGTTGGTGCTCCTAAAGTCTATTCTTCAAGCCTTGCCGACATACCTTTTCACTGCCTTATCAACACCACAGTCTGTCATCCGATCCATCAGGAACATTCAACGTAACTTCTTATGGCATGGGAATCACCCTAATAAGAAGTGGGCTCTAGTTGGATGGGACGAGATATGCAAACCTAAAGCTTTGGGTGGACTAGGGCTCAAGGACCCATGGAAACTAAATCAATTCATGGCGAAAAAACTGTGGTGGAGATGGCTCAAGAACCCCACAGAACTCTGGGCACAAATATGGAAAATAATATGCTCCTGTCACATGAGAAGAGAAGCTAATCAGATTCAACGATCAGATCCAGGGATCCAATATATGGTACACATCCTGGCTCAACAGAAAACTAATACAAAAGCATGCTTTCTGGGAGATCAGAGATGGGGAACATGAACTATTCTAGCAAGACTCTTGGCAACAAAAACCACCTTTAGCCACTCTTGAATAACTCACCCCCCTACGTCAATCACTGCAAACTAAAAACTTTAGATGGGTAAAGGATATTTGGAGAACGTTTGACAAGCACTAGCCATGATGCACTTGGAAAAATGAACCACATGAAATTCACCTCCCAAGAGATATGGACCTACATGCCTAGCGAGCTTGTGCAAAAAAATGGAAAATCTCCATCAGGGAAGGCCCGAATATTCTCAGATGGGGGCACTCCACAACCAACAATTTTGCGGTCAAATAAGCTTACTACTTACAGGGGAACTATCAGGATCATGCCAAGGAGAGAATATGGGGTAAGATTTGGAACTCAAAAATCTGGCCTAAAGTGTCCATCTTCCTATGGCTCACAGTCCAAAAACGAATCCTCACTTGGGACAATCTCAAAAAATGAGGTTTCGTAGGCCTCTCCATCTGCACCCTCTATCAGCAATAGGAAGAAATTACGGAGCACATTTTCAACCAATGCCACTATAGTGAGACAATTTGGGATTTGGGGACTCAAATAATGCTCCGCCCCAAAAGAAACAGGACCAACATCATCGACACTATAGAAAATTGGGACTCAATCTCCTATCAGAACCCAATTTTGGATCACATCTGGCAGCTCCTACCGGGATTCATCTTATGGAAAATATGGAAGGAAAGAAACAAAAGAATCTTTCGATTGAATTCTTCCCCCCCACCTCAACATGGAAAAGAACCATGAATTTGATTCGAGAAACAATCAAAAGTGGGAAAGGTTCCCAAGATGACTTAAAGTGCAGTATGGGCGAAAGGCGTATCCTTCAAAACTGGCAACACAATCTTGCTGACACAATTCAGAGCCCTGTGGCCAACCATTCAACTATCAGCCCGAGCACCTGGTCCCCCCCACCAATAGGCTTCATCAAAATAAATTTTGATGGAGCATCAAAAGGGAATCTGGGCCTGATATGTTTTGAGGCCAAGAAGTGAAGGATTTCTCCCTCACGTGAGAAAAATGATGACCATGCAATTCAATGGATGGGCAATGTTGGTGGCAACAGTCATGTCGATCCTCGGTGTTCTTATTCGATAAAGCAGAGATTAAGGACATTTCACCTTAGCTTCACACCAGGATGACAACTCCGAGTTCTGGTGAAACTACTAGAGTATTTCTAGCATGCTCACGTTACACATTAGCACCCTCCAATGCTCCTCCATGCCGAGGGAAAGAGGCAGGCCACACTGCGGCCTTGCCTGACACAACTTCACCACACGACGAAGGAGGAGGCAACAGTTAGAGAGGGAATTATCCATAGCCCACACTTAGCACAGGGAGAAGGTTAGGATGCCTCCAATGGCATATGTGGAGGAGGTGATTCTAGAGGAACCAATTCAGTTCCCTCCGAAATCCATCCTCTTCACTGTTCCATATAATTGGCAGCCCCCCAGCCAATTTCTAGCGGGATCTAGTGCACCAGACATAGACAGGCTTGTGGGGGAGGCAAAGGAGGCTTACAACTGCATAGTTGAGGAGGAATTCCATGAGGAATTCCTACACCTTGACCCCAGGGACACCACACTTCTAGGTGATTTCAAAATTTCAAGTGCAACAGAGGAAGTCGAGGAGCATGGGACAGAGGAGAAATTCGGGATGGGGAGGGACAAATAAGGAGCACAAGAGTCTATAGGCAAGGCGATCGGTGGTTTGGCAGTGGCGGGTGGCCCGGTCCTAGCGCCACCACCTATTACGACAATCCCAAAACCATGGAAATACCCCCCGCCATTCTTCCACCTGGAGCAACTAGCACTAGTGCTCGAGCTTTGAAGCTAGATGGAAGATTAGATTCACTGTGACATCCTCATGCACCAATGTATCGATATGTTATATGAGGCATACTCAAATGCACTAGCCATCCAAAAATGCCTGACTTGTGCCAGGCCTTTTGTGCTCCAGACTAGGAATGGGCCTCTCAGCGACGACCCCAGTGACGCAACCTTTGATGCTAATAGGTAATTCTATGGATTGGAGTTCAGTCTGAATCCTTGCGCTAATACAATGCAGTTTCAATTTCATGCTTAGATGCTTGTTTAATTTCTAGTTCAATGTCCAGTTTTACTTCCAGCTTAGTTTTCATGGTTTCTTTGAATAGTGGTGTAAAGACTAAAGTCCGCCACCTGCCCTGGTTTCCATTTGGCAGGGCAGATGGAAGACTGCCAATTTTGACATGGACATCATAGTCTACCATCTGTCCCGGTTTCCACTAACTCAGCAGAACAACTGGCAGACTATTGCTATGTACTTTTTTGTATTTGAAAAGTTTTAATAGGATCTTCCCTTTTTATTCACAAAAAAAAAACATTAATAAATTGAAAATCTCAACGGTATTATGAAAGATCTGTGGTGAACTTAGTAACACTTCTATCCTCGGTAAAAGAGATATTATCTTAATAGGAACGTCAACTATTCACTAAATTTATCTAAGAAAACATGTTGAGTAAGAGAAAAGAGCCATATTGCGAAGACACAATCAACACCCTTGGGCGTGAAGACCGAGATATTTTAGTGGTTTGAGGCTTATACGTGGTATTCAGGACTTTCACCTAAGGATAAAAGATCGAACCAAGTTTGGACTTCTGGAAAAACACAGACTGGGTTTATGCCTGAGGTCTCCAATCTCAAGAATCTAGTTTTATGATGCACAAACAAATTCAACACTGAGCAAAGGATAATCTAATTGAAAGAAAAGACATCGGTCCCTCTTACACCAACTATTTTCTGAAAAATGTTGCTACTTCCCATGCCCAACAAGATGCTCAAGGGTCCTGAAGCAGATGCATGTTTGGATGCTCATGATGGGGGATTAGACCTCCTAAAAATATTTCTCACAAAGCCATTCAATGACCCTACAAATTGTTCTCAAATTGAGGTATGTTCACTCAAATATCCATACAAAGAATTTGCATGGTTATTTTCAAGGATTGTTGGGCATGATTCCATGAATATTATTCCAAAGTATCTTCTTTATATTTTGCATTGTGATCTCAATGAGAATGTCATTTTTGATTGGGCACATATTATTTTGAATGAAGTATCTTTTTAGTTGGGAAATTTCCACAGAACAAAGAAGTTTTATATGACTCATTTAATTTATGCCATAGTCTACTGCCATCTGTTTAAATATTTACCTCGTTCAAGAAGTGTAGATTATAATAAGGATCCAGTGCACTTTTGTTATCCAACACTTTGGAGACAAAATGCCCCTTACATTCTTTACCAAGTGTAATTTTTTTTTCTATCCACATTCAAGAAAATGATTCATGGTTCTTCTACAGATAGATTATCAAGAGAAGCTATGGTTTTTCTCATTGGAAAATGAGTTTTTGAATTTCAAGTTGAATTTAGTTATATTAGATTATATGGATTTCAAGGAAAACCCTTTCTATTCCATCACTATGTCCGCAACAAATTCTTTGTAGTTGAAGTATGCAAACAATACAGGTTCTAGGCTCATTTTTTCAATGAGAATATAAATATGTAGTTCATCCCAATGCCTGTGAGAGTTGGAGAAATTAGTGTTAAAAGTATTTCTCACCTTGATGAATTTTATTTATTTATTTTGATTATTTTAAGATGAGAGAAATTCATGAATTTGAAGGATTTGACCCAAATGATTTGTTCTTAGCTCATATGTTTTCCATTGGTTATGGGTAATCTTTTGCTAAATCACTACAATTGCATGAAGGAGGAGGGGATAGAACATTTCCCTGGAAGTCACCAATTACCCCTGCAAGATGATATTAACACTTTGGTTAGTACTAATGATTAGTATATACAAAGACGACAAACTACAAAAAGTAATGACCTCGACTCACCCCATGTTTCCCAAAGAAGTTCTTCAATTAATAGAAGTAAAAATCATAGCAATAATGGAGAGAAAAGGAAATACACTACTATAAGTGTTGTTGATGGAGGAGACAAGGATCCTCCTAAAAAATATATTGAAAAATCACATGTAGTTTTGGGAAGCTAAAAAAGGAAAAGGGATATTGTTGAAAAACAAAACCAAGGGGTTCAAGAATGTGAAATCAATTTTGAAGAAATGGAGGTTGATACTATTTTTGGAGTGCCTAGTTGGGAAGAAAAACAACTAATTTAAAGCATAACGATAGCTGAGGAGTTGGATTGTGATGAGCCAATATTTTTGAAGAAGAATATGTTACTTTGCATCATGCTACATGTAACCAAAGTTCCAAGAAAGTACAAATAGAAAAGGTCAACCCGAAGAACAATAATGTCGCAAAGAAATGGAACTCTGAAATAGACATAGTAGGGGTAAAACCCTCTAAAGTTCTATTGTTCCATTAGGACATAGGGGATGCTCTAAAGTATTCCATTAGTGAACACGAAAAGGAGAATTTAATGCTAAAGAAAATAATATAAGAATCAAAAGATTCTTTGCTTCCTAAGCCTTTATTTGTTGAACCGATATATACTCTTAGGCCAATTGATATTTCTCAAGATGCACTAGAATCAAGTTCAAAACTGAAAGGAGCTTCAATTTTAATGATATCTGTAAGGAAATATGTTGCAGACAACATTAACAAAAGGGATACTCTAATCCTTGACGAATGGGAATTGACTACTAGTTCAACTAGTATTTCTACAAGGATTCTAAATCTTAAAGAATATATTCAAAAATACTTAGAAAATGATGAATATTTATACAAGGAAGTTGTCAGCACTTTTAGTTCTAGAATCTCAAATATGAGTGATGCCCATAGGAGGGAACAAAATATTCCATCAAAAGTTTGACTCAAACAAATAGATGCATGTTGGTCAAGAATAATTAAATGTTTACGAGAAATGATTGTTGAATGTGATTGCATTAATTCAAAAGGAAATGATTTATTTTTCGAACTTCTTGATGTAGCAAAGGAGTTGGAGGGTCCATATTTGACAATGGACACTATATTTCTTGCAAAGGATCGAATGAAAGAATAGTTGGATGCTCTAAAAATTTCATGGGCCAATGAATTTAATGACCTAACTAATTTTTTTCAAGAAGAAGTTGAAAAGTGGTTAATCCAATATGTTAACAAAAATGAAGATCAAACGAATATAATCCATCAATTAGGTTTTGAATTAAAGGATATCGAAGATGAGTTTTTTGATCTCAAAATAAAGCACGAGTTAACAATTGCACCATTGCGAGAGTATATCAAACAATGGTTAAAAAATGATTTAGTCAGAATAGCCAATCCCAAGTCTCAAGAAGTAGTCACAACCGTTAGGGTACATCCAACTAAACAACATTTAAAGAAAAATTCAACAAGAAAATATAAGGATTTTTTTTAGCATAGTAAGTAGAGTAACTATTTCATTAATCTTTTACCTTCTTCTATTCCTCTCAGTTACCAATCGTCCAAACTTTCTTTCTCATAATATGTGAATATCAAAGGTTAACTCCTATTTGTGTCTTCTCCTTTCTTCTACATATTTTCATCTATCATATGGTCCACAAGAGCCCTATCCCAATCTATTAGGATGATTGCATTTCATTTTCCATATATTATAAACTCTTTTTAAACATTTGTATATTTAAAGATCCTAGAGAACTATTCGGGGCACAAAACTAGTGTTATCTTAGACTTTGAGTTTTAAGCATGAGATTTCAAGTTTATGTCTATCAAATCCCTTGTGAGTTTTAATTGAAATATCATGTTAAGTTCTCTACATATGTGGTCCTTGTTGAGGAAAAGATATGAATTGATCTTACTCAAGCATTTTCAGACTTTACTTGGCTAAAGTAAAGTAGACAGGAATATCACCCCATGTTTATAGCCAAAAAAATATATATTGTAACTCACAAGTATTAATTATAAGTGCCTAGATTAGTCTTTTATAAACAAAAAAAGTTGCTGGAAATTCTCTTTTTATGTATTTTTCTAAACATATTAGTTGCTGAAATAAATGTAAGAACAGAAGTAAAGACACCAAGATGATACTCAAGATATATGAGACATAAAGCAATCCATTATTTCATTCCAATTCACCAAAGAGTCATTGTCTTTACAAAACTTCACACATAAATCCTGGACCAAAGTCAAACTTAGAAATCCCCAATGGAACATACAAAAGGACCTCTGACATAAAACCAAAACTGAACTCTAAAAGTTGGATCAACTTGCCACAGATTGTTTCCCACTCGACTCTGCACAATATCCTTTATCAGTCATGAAAATTAATTCACAAACAGACAAGTCTACACAGACTATCAAAGATAGATAAACACCTCTGAAGAACAAGTGTCTGAATGATTTGATTCATCCCTAAATATTGTTGTCTACAATAAGAACCTGCTATCACAAAAGAGAATTAGGCTATTATGAATATATGAATGAATGAAAACTGAACTATCTCAACATCAACTCAAAGAGAAAACCTTAGCATGCTTTGTGCTTCTATCCTACTCTTGTTCCCCCCCTTACTTCTACTTTAAAAAAATTAGAATTGGTTGAAGTAGTTGAACCAACTTATTAGTTAAGCTAACACAATACTCAACTAACTTTAGTTGGCCGGGGGGGAAGGTAATAATCATAATAGGGTCATAAATAAATAATAACTAGTAGGTGGGACCACTTGTGACTCCCTTAGTTCATAACAATCATAACATCATAACATAATCCATTAGTTAAGCAAACACACCCCTTGTGCCTCCCCTCAAACACATTTACTTTTGGCAATTTTAGCTCATGAAATTTGAAAATATTTCAAAATAATACTCATATATCCAAAATTAAACATGGTGTGCAAAATCCATGAAGTCCACTATCATAAAATAATAAATAACATAAAATTCAAAAGCCATATTTTCCAGTTTGTGATGCAACCCTTCCTTGGTTGCTGTTGTCACCTCTTGATTTCCTTGAATTTGCCTTGGGCTGGGAAGAGCCTTTAGGCTTTATCTCACTGATCACATGGGAACAATCATCCCTCAAATGCATCTGTGAAGACACGGATTTGTCAGAGTCATCGAAGGGTGAGGAAGGGGCAGCAATAGCTTTTCCTTTATCAAATGCCTGGTGGGCTTCAGTATTCAATATCTTGCTGGTGTGGAAGGATTGCACTGGCGAGTGGTTAGGGGCAGCTTGGAAAATGGGGTTCAAAGGTGGAGGAGTAGGTAAAGTTAATTTTGGCCAGCCACAATGTTGGGAGACTGGTGGATGAAAAATATCTTACCACCCATCATTTTTCGAGACTTCAGGCTGTAAAGAGACATGAGGAGGCACAGGGATGCTGGGGGCTTGAGGGGCTTGGAAAGGAGGCCTTTCGGGCCTCATTTGGACTATTCCCTGCCCAATCCAATTAAAGAATATAACATGAAACAATTGGCCAAGCTCTTCTGAATCAACATCAAAATGTGTAGAGAACCTAGGCCTACTTGGGCCTCGGTTCCAGTTACCTCTACCTCTGTTTCCTCGGCCATGGCTTCCTCGACTGAAAAAACTCATCCTGCATAGTCTTTTAAATAACCATGCATGACAACTCCTTAAAAATATGAAATAGATTTGGCTCAGAATGTATCAGGCTCATGCAATCCAATCCATACAAATTGTTCTAACATTAATCAACGAGCAAGGGGGTGAAACAATGTTCTGGGAAATGTGAGGGGTTTGTAATGAGTGAAAATATGATATAATGAAAGGGGAGAAGAAATGGTCACTGCTCAATGAAAACAACAATCAATTGTAAACAACCAAATAAACCTTACTGCAATCCACTCAAGACACTCCCACTTCATTCACTCAACACATAAATTCTCTTAGTTGTAATCAATATCAGAACAGGGAGTGAACAAAATGAATATGGGATATGTGAGGGGGTTGTAATTAGCGGAAATGAGATAATGAGGGGGAAAAAATGTGTACTATTCATGAGATCAATCAAGCAATCCATAACATACTTTACAGTAAGAAAGCTATGCATCAACCAACAACCAGATGACTGAGTAATAATTTCTATGTATTTGGCTAGTTTCAATGTCAATTAATATCCAACACAATGCCATTTCAAAACAGATGTATTTACACAATTTGTAAGAGTTTTTGTTCCCTTTATTCGCACATCTTCATTTTATAACAATCAACAACAACAATCATTTCCGATCTGTAAGTATTAATCATCCACCACTGCCATACATTTCCCAAATCCACATTTATATTTAAAGGTAATGTTTCCAAAATAATAATGAAGTCACTATTTATGTAATGAATCCAATCAAGATCTGTAATGATATTCGTTCCCATATATACATATGCAGTGGAAAGATCAAAATAATCAAAACCTCACATGCCACGCCTGAAAAACAATTGATTATACAACCAACAATCATCATTTAGACACAGACTATGAAGGGATAAATGTCCAAGGCATTGTAACGATGCCATTGTAATCAAAAAATCTCAATGCGACTTAAAAATTGAGCCAAATATCCAACCGACTGCCATCAGCAGTGATCAATTGTAATAAATAACACAGTTGAAACTCAGTGGATATCGCTCAGCATAAAAACAAGTCATCCATACTACACACGGTGCACAACTGAGAGAATTCTAGTGTAATATTTCCAATAATCACACATCAAGAAATGACCACAACATAACTCAAAACATCATTCTGGGCTATTATTAAGTTGCATGTGAGTGATCAGGCCACACATATTCAAACTTATTTTACCAATGACAAAAGATGTAGTAGAAATATCTAGCCTAATACATTACTTTTCAAAACATCATCTACATGATGTGACCCATGTGAACAACACTAAACCCTTGTAGCCAATGCCAGCCATTATCCAAAACATCATAAGAGCAAATACTAATTGTTGGATTACTGAGAGGGGGGGTGAATCAGTAATAGAGAAATTTGATCCCTTTTGAGTTTATAATCCAAGTGCTATATCAATGAAGCATTATTATCCAATAACTGCAGAGTAAATAAGCAATGAACAAATGAACAATCATACACATACACAATACACCAGTGTTTTACGTGGAAACCTAAATCGAGAAAAAACCATGGAATGCTTTTTCTTATATGTCTTGAAGAATTACATTCATTGGAAGCACCAACTTCCTTTGTTTTCCAACTACAACTGGAAGGAGGCTCCAACCCCCTAGTTTCTTAGGCTACAACCTGAGAGAAGATCCAACTCCCCAAATCTCTGGCTACAACCAGAAGGAGTCTACAACCCCCAATGTTCTCCGGCTACAACCGGAAGGTGGCTACAACCACCTGTCCTTGCCCCGTCCTGCCACCCTGAAGTAGAAGTAGAATGATGGAACCACTGTCACACTATCACTGTGAGATATACCACTGTAAACCTGTACCAATAAATCTGAACCATGCATCAACCTGTAATTAACCTGTACCATAAACAAGTGCATCAACCATGCACCAACCTGTAATCAACCTGTACCATAAACAAGTGCA
>JASDQU011439957.1:10763-23692 GCA_032191745.1 Picea mariana | reverse complement strand
ATATTTTGGGTTTTCTTGATTTATCCCTGGTCTTTGTTTCTTGCAGTCTTTGGCCTAGGTATGACAACAATTAGCTTTTTCTTTATCAAGATTTCTTGTTTTCTTGATTAGGGTTTGAGACAAGTTTTGTGTGTTTTTTCTGGTTAACTTGTTTAGTATTGTCAATAACTCTCTAGGAGCCATAGTATACCAGAAGTTGGTTTTTGGTGTCGTCTTTTTTCACTTTTCCCTTTTTAATCGCTTTAGAAGAAAAGAAAATAATTCATTTTCAAGTTTCTTATTTTGGAGCATTAAAAAAAAAAGGGTTTCCGGTTTCTTGTTTGGTTAAGTAGTTAGGTTAGTTGTTTTTTTCAGGAAGAAGAGTGCTTTCTTAAGTTGTTTACTGAATACTTAGGACTTTAAGTAGCTCGAAGTCAATAAAAATTCAGTTTTGAGTTTTTCTTTTAAAATATTAGAGAGAAAATTTAGTTAGAAAAGTTGGTTAAAGAGTGTTCAATTTGCAAATCTTTGTTTGTTGAAAAAAAAGTAATTTTGTTTCTATCATTTTTTCTTCTCTTTTGTCTCTTTACAAACACCATCAGTTTCATTTTCGTTCCTTTGACTTCATAAAAACCACTTAAAATCAACGCTTAATGAAAATTTATTATACTTTGTGGTTGTAGGGTCCATTAACTAGATTAGGCTAGAGCCTTGATTTAGGTTGGAGAGGAAACTCTTCAAGGCTATAAAACAAACATAGGAGTCTGTGCTAGGGAGTGAAAAGGTCCAGTAATGTGGAAACTATCTAGGACCACCCTCTAACGTAGGGGATAAACATGAGGTCACATGTGGAAAGGTAGCAGAGATAACACCTCCAAAGCTGGACCAATCGTAGCAGAGGAACGCATATAGAGGACTTATCTTGGGATTACATTGATTGCATTTTCCATGGATATTCATGGGTCTTGAATCCATTTGAGGTCCTTAGTCATCTTCTGGAAAACTTTCTTTCGATGCCCTCTATAGGTTTAAGGTTTTATACCCTGCTCATTGCGTTCCACCCAACTTTCGACTGTACCTTCTTGGTAGTTGTTCATGAGCTGGAAACTTAGTTTCATTTGATTTTAGGGACTTACAAAGGTGACTGCGGGGGTATACTGTGGTACCTAGGGAAGACATCGGGCCACGCTTTGCAGAGTATACCCGGAGGTTGCTTCCATGTTCGAGTTTCACTTGCACCGGTAAGTTTCTCTAGTGTTGGTTGTTGTAACTGTTCTTCCAACTAGTAATAGTGGTTTTCTTGTTGCATCTCACAGGAACATTTTCTAGTGCGTTTTTTGGTCTTCAACATTAGAAATCCTTAGTGTGTCATTGATATTCTCACATAGTGGAATATCAAGAGCTTTGTTGGTTGTGAAGGCTTTTGGGACTGTCATTGGTTAACTAGGAGCCAACACCGCCACCGCGAAGGCTAATACTTGACCAGGAAGGGTCATTTGAGGTGATTGGGCCACAAGAAGTTGTACTCGGGCCATCTCTAAGAGGAGAACATTCATTTTCGAAGGGACCAACTATTTCTGACCTTGGAGTAGAATCTCTCGGTTTGTATAACTCTCTGATCATCAACTTGTTGGTGCCACTTCTGATACAGATTTCCCCTCCAAGGGTAACACATCATGAGCGTTAGATAATCCTGCAAGCAGCAATGGAAGAAAATGATGCTACTTCGTAAGGGAGTCCTAATACTCTCTCTATGGATACCAAAAAAGGGGGTGTTACACCTCCTAACTCACCTTCACAAGTCTGGGCCACTATGGTCTTGACCGCCTCTGCCTCGGGAAGTGGTCTGATTTTTTCCATGGCGTCGATCACTACACCATTTACGCAGATTGCGATGGACCCTCCGTTTTCATACGGGATTCCCAACTTTGACACAAACTCAGTCCTTTCCTACTCCACCCTACAGAATTTAGGTATGGGGTCAGGGATCTCAAATGCTCATCTGCAAGGGCCCATGGGGAGCACCTTATCCCTTTATAATTATTTCCCTTATGACCGGGGTCTTATACCTCCATCACCTCCCTCGCTCAGCGGCGCTCGTCAGCAATCTGTCTGGCCAACCATGAACTACAACTTGTCCGGAGAAGGTAGGAAAGGACCTTATTCTAGTACCACATCGGTGGGTTATTTGTTGTTCTCTTTGTTCAACACATTTGGTAACAATGCATTCTCGTCAACTGCCATCTTCGTCGGGGGAAAACCTGGTTTTGGATCACAAAATACTGTGCAGGGTACTATTCCTACATAAGGGGCACACACTTCTCAAGGACCTTAGAATACGTGGCAGGGATTCGTTCCCTTGTCAAGGATGTCGACCGGGGGAAACCCCTTCCATGGTCAATGGAACCTTGGGCAAGACTAAGGATCTATGCCTGTCAGATCAGCAGGGGGCAACCCTTTCGAGAATGTTTGGAACATTACGTCGAGAGAAATATCTTCTCAGCCCTCAATGTTCTACTACGGGAGTCAGCCGATGACTTCTCAACAAGTACAACATATGAATGCTGGCCTAGGCCATCCTTTTACCAGAACCCAGGAAAACAACCTAACTTTTCCTAGCAACCTAGTGCCAACCAAATCCCAGGTTCCTATCCTCCTGTACATACTCAAAAACCTAAACTACCATTTCTGGCAACTTTGCATTTTCCAGACTTGTCAAGATTATTGAATGCCCTAATATGTCATGATCCACGTTGGATTTCTATGCTGACCAAGTTTCCCTCGGACATTCCAAAGTGTGAAGTTAAGCCTAACAAAGATCCAAGAAATCATGTGACCACATTTCAGCTATGATGCTCATCCAACTCTTTGAGAGATGACTCCATCTAGTTGCATCTATTTCAATGCACTCTTATCGGGAGTGTCGCGAAATGGTACATCGAGCTTGACCGCTCAAGATACTCTACTTTTGGTGAATTAGCAATGGTTTTCTTAAAAAAAATTCAATTACCTGTGAGATACGATGCCAACTTAGAACTGCTAGACAAACTTGAGCAAACAAAGGTTGACCATATCTTTGATCACATCCAAGAATGGCGGAGTCAAAAGAGTTTGATTAAAGTACCAGTTCCACCAACATTCCTGCTATAATGGTTCCTTAATTATTTGGTACCCAAGCTATCCAAGGATGTAGCAACCTCGGGGGTACTTTTGGAGGAAGAAGCGATAATGAGAGCTCAACAACTAGAGCTGATTTACTCTCAGTCTGGTTTTCTTTATGAAGTTTTTCTAGAGGCACCACGGTCTATTCTTGAGAATACCAGACACAAGTCTGGACCACATGCTGACAACATTTTTGGTTCAACACAAGCAAATCCCATTGATCCATTGTCAAACCAATTGAAACAATTGTCTATACAGCAGATAGTGGCTAACCCAACTCCTAATTCGGCTGCTCCCCCTGCTCAGACGTTGGATATACACAACATGCAATTGACAAACCCAAAGGCCAACCAGCATGCCGAAGGGAAGAAAAAACAATGAAAGAAAGGTAAGGGGGATAAGAAACTGTTGTCACAAGGGAAGAACCAGGGTTCAATGCTACAACAACACACCAACAAAACCCTAACTACCGACCCTTTCGACAACACTTGCGAAGCAGATGAAGTCTCACTCGAGGTAGAGGCAAGGGTGGTTGTAGGACTCAGATGTCTGCAACCTTAGCCGGGACACAGATATCTTATTATAATAATTTATAGATCACTTAGCACCATTAGTTCATCATTATTTAACTAATATCTACTTCGCAGATAAAACAGAGCGTCACAACATTCGCCCAGATCTAATGTTTTTAAGCACTTAGCATAAATAAATGGATCAGATCTAGCAGATTCAAGCACTAAGAAAGTTCACATAGGTCAGATCTAGAATCCAGGGTCATCATAAGCACAAAGCACAAACATATCTATCTATATATCTTTATTAAGCACTTAGAAAATAAAGACATAAACGCATCAGAACATCGCACAAAGAAGAATAACACAGTATTTACATGGTTCACCCCCACCCTGGGGCTACATCCACCAACTCTTCTTATTTATTAGCTTCAATTAGTCATCTACATGCACAGAGCCACAAAAAACTTAATTCACATAGGACAGGAGACATGCATGCACCCCACGAGATCCTCCTTCCCCAATCTAGGTCTAGCACAAAGACTTTCACATTCTGTTACAACCACTTGCAGTTAGCTCTACAAGTTTCTCAAAATATGCATAGAGAATTTACAAACCATACTTGCACTTAGAACTTAGCTTATCGACCTCCTGCTTATGTCACCTAAATACTTATTTATACTTTAAAAAATAGGCCTAAACATGGGTAAACCCATGGGTCGACATCTCATACCCGTTACATAATCCCAAATCCAAAAAAGGACCCAAGAAGGGGATGAGATCCCTCGATCTCTTCTTCGTCTTCCACTCCATCTTCGATAGGCTGGTGAAGTCCCAAAATAAGTCAAACTTGACCAAAGATCTCGCAAAACTTTGTCAAGGGCCAACAAGCCCCCAACACTCACCTGTGACTCATCAAAAGTCACTCTGGTCTGACTAGTTCTACTTCGAATGCCTCGCACTTGGCTCGAGATGCTTCAACTTGCTACTATGATACGACCTCCTGTTCAACGAAATCTTGGTTGACTACATCATTGATAGGTCCCTCTAGATGTTGTTCAACTTTAGTGACAACCTACTCTAGCTCTGCTCCTCATCCTTCTACCTCTATAAACAATTGATAGGCCTTATCTTGTATAGGTTGGAGTTTATGAGTTACTTCCATAACTCTGCACTGGATAGTGTGGATATGCTATTGTGCAGTGCATTTCTCTTGTTAGCGCTTCATTATTTCCATAGCTGATAGGGGCTTCAGTTGTGCCTGTATCTTTTCAGCTTGATACTTCACCTCTTGGAGCTACGACTGTAGTGCCTTCAATTTAGGGTTCTTCATGAGTTGGAGCTGCGACTCTTACTCTTACATTTTAGGGTAATATCCTTTAGCCTTTCAACTGCGCTCTAGGAGGTTTCTTCTCTTTGGTCTCTTACATCTTGTGGGGTCTCAAGTACAGTGCGTAGCTCCAAATCTGCTATGTGTTGTTGTAGCTATTGGATGGCTTCTGTGAGTTGGTTCACCTGTTGCGTAACTCGGTCTTCTGTCTTGATTTCTAAGACTTTGATAGAGCGAAGTTCTCTATTGACCACTTCTTTTACTTCGAGTTGCTCCATGAGAAACTATTCCTTTTCTTGTTGTAGCTATTCTTTTTCTTCATCAAACTTCTCTTGGAGAGCAAGCTTTTCCTATTCTTAAGCACTGTGTTTCTCTATGAGTACTCCTTGTACTTGTGTCAAATCCTAATTGTCTTGCTTTGTTTTTTCCTATGCTCATCGAAGATGATATTCCACTGTATCAGCTAGGTGGTGGAGTTGAGCTAGCTCATCTCCCAATTTTGGTTCTCCTGGTGCAGTGGAGACTGAACAAATGGACTATAGGGGCTGTTGTACCCCTCGGAGTTTAGTCTTAATTAGATCATACATATCCTCTTGATTTTCTTCTTGTTTCTATGTTATTTCCAGCAAATCATCTTGCATGGATTCTATGAGGAAGTCGAAGTCATCAGAGGTGAGGACAGTATGCATCTTGGTCATGGTGGCCTTCGATTTCTTCTGGGAGGAAGGTTTTAAAGGAGAACCTTTCCTCTTCTTCAGGGGATCAACCTTGTCTCCTTGCTTCTGTTCGACTTCCTTTTCATATAAATCTTCGTTGTCACCTCCTTGCTCTGGTGATATGGACACATTCTTCACGGATGCACTATCTAATCCTTGGACCTCTTCATTCTTCTTTGTCCTGCTGGGTCTGGGTGTAATTTGCTCTGGTTTTGGGTTGTCAATGTTAGATATCTCCATAGGGTCTGTTGGAATAAGGAGGTCCACTGACCAGTCCTTAGTGATCTCCTCCATGTCCTCCTCCATCATCTTATAGTAGGATTGAAGTTGTTTCTTGTGTTTGTCGGCACGCGCTGTGATGTAAACAAAATGTTGATCTGCGTTGAACTTCATCAAAGGATTGAATTGATGTAGAGTGTTCGGAGTCATGTGAGGCTCAGACTATATGGATATCTTTAGCTGATTGTAGTAGGTATGAAAAACAACATTTGAGTGCCACTGTTTATTCATGTCACTTGAATACCATAGTGTACTGAACTTCATGGCTAGTGGTTCAAATGGCTCGATGTTCAGGAAGGTAGCACCTTCCGGAATCTCCATGACAATAAAAGTTATAAGGATCAAGAGCCAACTGAAATGAAATTCATATCCTTGATCTTGAGCTTCTCTACAGTCAAGTTCCAACTAGTTCACTAGGTACTTTGGCCAGTTCATCTGAAGGCCTTCTGTGCACTTCCCTGTGAGGTCGACTATAAAACCGATGACTTGGGTAGGTCAGTTATTTCTTACTAACTTCCTTGAAATCAACTGACAGGTGAGGCACACTGCACCACTCTGGATAGAAGCTACCTTGTAGCCTCACGTTCCCTTCTCGACATCACCATAAGTGTCCTTGATGTTTTGTGCTAGAGCATGATCCATGGATTTTTTGGGGTAAAACTCTTATGGATCAGGTCATTGCATACTCAAGCTCATGATCCGATTGATCAATGTCGGGTCAATTGTTATACGGTAGTTTAGCAACAAAGAGCCTCCATGGTAGCAAAAAAGTAGTAGCTTGACACATGCATTGACTTCCTAGTGTCTACCAAAGTGGGGAATCTTCATAACTTTCAGCAGGGTGGAATGCACGAGGTTCATAGTCCACGAATGGGGGATTATCTTCGAATTCTTCCTCTTAGTTTTGGTCAGGTACTTATGTGGGGCGAGCATGTTATAGACTTTGTGATCTCATAGTTTGAAGTCGCTAAACTTCAACACTACAATCTTATATTGGTCTACTCAAATGGTGCGTATCCCCTTCGGGAGGTATTCCGTAACCAAGGCGTATTCGGAATCTATGGGCACGTTGTCTAGATTTACTACACCACTCAGAGGTGGAATATAGGCACATAATATAGTCAGGATCAATTTGACATTCGCTAGATCATCCCTATGCTTGGTTCACTTTTCATCTAATGTCCGAGATGGTCTGGCTCTGCGAGCAGTGGACGGAGAGGCTGGTAGTCCTCTCATTGATGATGCTTGTACACCTATAGACATTGACATGACTCTTTCAGTCATGAGGTCGATCAAAAATTCTTCGACAACTTTCTTTACAGTGCTCAACTCATCTGACATACACACTCAGGGTTAACAATCTTGGGTTCAGGGTGTAACTTAGACACAGTAATGAGATAGAGAGAAAGAGAACAATGATCACTATGAAAAATAAACTTAGTCTATGGGCTCAAACTTTCAGTTGGCAAAAGTGTTCTCATTGCATGGTGTGATGGGATAAATAGTTAACTCGACAACGGATATCTTGCAATGGGTATGAACCCTTAATTAACTATGTTTTGTCTGTTATGGCATGGTCCCAACAGTCAGATGGCGAGTTGTCTGTCCATAAATGTATTTCTGCCCGTTCAAAGCATTGGTCTAATGGTTATAATGTCCCCAATGGTTATATTTCTTCGCCATGGTGAAGTGCCATGTGTCGTTGTTCTTATATCCTAGCGAAGCTCCAATTTTGAAAATTTTCCTTCTGCAAAGTTCCCTTTGGAACCTTCTACAAATTTTAAATCTTAGCTCTCTTCTTACTTATCTTTCTATCCTTCTTTCCAGTGACCTTTGTCTCTCTATTTCATTTTCCGTTATTATTCTTATCTTATTTTAGCATAGTTACTTCATGCTATTGAGATTCTTTCCTAAGATTCGAGGGTGATCCTTCTTCTTTATCTGAAATAGGTACTTCAATCTTTTGTGGGTCCTCTAGTGTTCTTGCAACTTCGAAATCCAGGTCTCTGGTGTTAAATATCTTCGATCTGGTTTTTTTGTTCTTCAATCAAGTGTGCGATCCTTCTAGTCATGAATTATTTTAACTCTTTCTTCTTCTGCTCTAAAACTTCTTCTTCTTCTTGCCTTCTGGCCTGATCTCTTTCATTCCAAGGTTTTCTTAGTAGCATGGTAAATGGGGCACTGTTCTCAATAAATTTAATAATCTCAAAATCTTCCTCTGTCGATGTTCCATTGGCATTCATAGGTATCCGGGTGAGATTTCCACATAGGTTTATCATCTTTCCTTTGAATAGTCCTATTCCTCCTAATGAAGGAATCATAGCAGGCCTCCCTATAGATTCCCAAGTTCTCTCTGTCATGATATTCACCTTTGTTTCCCCATCTAGAACATAGTCAATGTCGAAGTCTCCTATTCTTTCTTCAAGGCATTCTTTTTCTTTGAAGATCTCTGATAATATGACATGTCAATGGTCATTCGGGGTTTCTTTCATTTGAAGAAATACTTTCTCTGTTTCTTTCTGGGATTCTATCATAATCTTAGTTTCCGGATCTACCCTAGGTTTTTCTTGGTTTATATTCATTTCTTCAATCTTAACAATCATTCTAGGACAATCCAATACTTCATGGCCCATAGCTTTGCAACAAATACAACTAGGTCTTCTCCCAGGGCATTCCTTAGCAAGATGTCTCGGTCTTCTGCAACTGTAACAAAGGGTTAATCCTCTCTTTATTTTAAATGATCCCCAGCCTTTCTTGTACTACATGCTAGGATCATGGTAGCTAACCTGCAAACATTTCTTTCTAGGATCCTGCATACACTTATTAGTCCAAACATTCTTTCTATGCATAGGTATAGCATATTTTTCACTATTCTTATCAGATCTACTATATCAAATTTTCTTTCATCTATTAATACCCTAGTTTTCAAGATAGGATAAAATCTATCAAACATACCTAGATCCATACTATTTAAACAAAAAACTCCACTTATCTTACTTATATAGAGCACAAAGCTTCCAGATATAGAACTCTTCAATTTTATTACCTTTATCAGAGCACATGGATTTAAGATA
Organism: Picea mariana; assembly: GCA_032191745.1. Taxonomy (NCBI): domain Eukaryota; kingdom Viridiplantae; phylum Streptophyta; class Pinopsida; order Pinales; family Pinaceae; genus Picea; species Picea mariana. The sequence continues at coordinate 14,640 of JASDQU011439957.1, read as the reverse complement.
TTACCTCTTTTAATAAAAATGTCTCACTTTTACTTTTCGTAGAGCACAAAGCTTTTGGATATTACCTCTTTTCTTCATATTAGACTTCTTTTCCTTAGCACAGAGCTTGCCAGACTAATTAGAGTACTGTGCACTAGAGCAATAGATCTATGTACAAAAATTTCACAATTTTAGGTTGGATTTTTGCATAAAGCTTCTTCTTCCTCAGTTCCCAGCAATCACAGTTTCAGGTCCCGACAATAGAACCATTTGTTGGCACAGGGGCAGACCCAAGGTTCAATGCTACAACAATGCACCAACAAAACCCTAACTATCGACCCTTTCGACAACACCTGTGAAGCAAATGAAGTCTCACCTGAGGTAGAGGCAGGGGTGGTTGTAGGAATTAGGTGTCTGCAAACTTAGTTGGGACACAAATCTATGATTATAATACTTGATAGAGCACTTAGCATCATTATTTCATCATTATTTAACCAATATCTACTTCACAGATAAAACAGAGCATCGCAGGAATCACCCAGATCTAATGTATTTAAGCAATTAGCATAAATAAATGGATTAGATCTAGCATATTCAAGCACTAAGCAAGTTCACATAGGTCATATCTAGCATCTAGGGTCATCATAAGCACAAAGCACAAACAAATCTATCTATCTATCTATATCAAGAACTTAACAAATAAAGACATAAACACATCAAAATATCACACAGAGCAAAATAACACAATATTTACGTCATTCACGCCCACCTTGGGGTTACATCCACAAACTCTTCTTATTTGTTAGCTTCAATCAGTCATCTATATGCACAAAGCCACAAAAACCCTACTCTGCATAGGACAAGAGATATGTGTGCACTCCACTAGATCCTCCTTCCCTGAGCTAGGTCTAGCACAAAGCCTTTCATAGTCTATTACAACCACTTGCACTTATCTCTACAAGTTTCTCACAATATGCACAGAGCATCTACAAACCATACCTGCACTTAGCACTTAGCTTATCCACCTCCTACTTATGCCACCTAGCTACTTATTTATACTTTACAAAATAGGCCTAAACATGGGTAAACACATGGGCCAACATCCCATACCTGTTACATAATCCCAAATCCTAGAAAGGACCCAAAAAGGGGTCGAGATCATGCGATCTCTGCTTCATCTTGCGCTTTGTCTTCGACAGGTTGTCGAAGTCCCAAAATAGGTCAAACTTGATCAAGTATCTCGCAAAACGTGGTCAAGGGCCAACAAAAACCTAGCAATAATGTTGGTGGGGGAAACACAAAGAGAAAGAAGTCGAAGTATCCGTGCAACCTTTGTGCGAAAGACCACCCGACTCGCCTGTGCCCTCAAATCGCAGAGGCCCAAAAGTTATTGGCACAGTAGCAGTTTGCAGTGTTAACAAACCCATTTCCTCATGAGAAACATTTAACTCAATCCTTTGTGAATGTGGATGGGGGAAGTCAGGGAACCCCTTCATTGTCTAGAAATCCCTCGATTTCGAATGTCTATATGTTGAAAGGTGAAGCTCACAAAGCTACTAGGGCACATGATTATGGAACGCAAAGTACTTTTGAAAAGGTTAAAGAAGTTGAAAACCCATATGTTCCTCTCCAGATCAAGAGAATGATGGGTGAAACGATGACATGCATCTCGAAAGGGGCGTTCAAGAAAGCTTCACATAATCCAAACGTGAGGGCCGCCGTCACAAACCCCTTGTGTGATGTCTACTTTTGAGGTCCTCTAGAGCCACCCTTCATAGATAAAGGCTCTGTTATCTTCCTTAGGATCCACTGAGAAAAGTAATCTAGGAACTATCACACTTGATACAACTGACTTGATGTTGAGAAATACTGAGAGGGGGGGCGGGGTGAATCAGTATTTTGAGATATCTATAGATTTTCTCTTTTCTTTCACTGAAAACCTTAGTCTACTCTGTAGATACCAGATATTGTATAGTCTTACGCAAACAAGAGTGCATCCAGAGATTTTATTATGAATTTCTTCATTCATCAGATGTCTATTAAGTAGTAATTTAGTGCAGTAATAACACAATAAACCAACACACATGATTAAGACACATGAACACCAAGATTTAAGGTGGAAACCCAAATCAGGAGAAAAACCACTGCTGTCATTGTCTCTGTCTTCAATAATTATTATTAAGAAAACATTTTACAACATTGTACTAGTGTAGACTCATACTAGTACGCAGGCTTCTACCTGCAGAAGGCTACAAACTTCTCTCGTTTACCAGCCTTTCTTGGAAGGGAGCTTCAACCCCCTGAAGATAGCACCAGTTTCTACTGGTAGGTTGCTACTACTGAAGGGTTTAACCCTCATACTCACTGCTGATCGTGTTTCATTAATTTTCACACTGGATCAGGCAGTTTCAACCCCTAAATCACATCAATACACTATTTTCTAGTGGCTATGACAACAATTGAAATTATCTCTAGAGGAAACACAGATCTACAGACTGCTAGGCAGCTGCAAAATCCTCCTAAACACACATTAAACAAGACAATAAACATGGAGATGATGCCTACGCTCTCGTAGTTGCTAGACCCACAACCGAGAACTCTCTGTCAATGTAGATCTGCCACCCCACTGTCACAATGAGGTTCCTCCATCCTCAAACCTTCTGTGCGGCCTGCACAAATGACCTCAGCCACCTGTAGATATCTCTGCTATCAGAAAAATGGCCTCTACGTCCTCCAAAAAGGTCCCCTTATTAAGCCCATGGGTCCAGGAACTGTTCAACGCTCATCGGGTCCCATATTTATTGCTCGGGGGAAATCGGGCCCCTTTTTAAAATTTAAAATAAACCTATGCGCGCCTTTTTAAATCGGGTTTCGACATTCCATACGCTATCCCTCCTGAGTTAAGCTTCCAGTCAATGTGACCATCACACCGTGACCACAACCTTACCCCGTCGGGGCTACAGGGTTTGTGATGCCTCAATGCATACACCTGCGTGATTCCCGATCGTCCAAATCCTGATGCTCCTTTACACTGACAATTGTTCTCCACTACGTTGCTATCCTCCTTCTCTGTTGTGCTGACAGCTGTTCCCCACTGATCAGGGTTTCACTGATCGCGATTTCACAATGCACAAATCCCTTGTCACTGGGATCTCTGATTTCCCAATGGACAAAGTGTCGACGACGCCCGATCCTTTGCCACGCATCATTCCATATGGACGGCTCTTGATATTTCTGGGGTTTTGAGACCTGCAAGTCCCGATGCCTGGTTTCTTGGATCTCCGATATGGAAAAAATCAATGGTCCTGATCATTTCTGGATCAGACGGTCTCGATTCACTCGTGATTTCACATTTCACGAAATAGAGGTTTTTGATGTCAAGTGACTTTGTCATTTCAAAGTCCCGATCCCCGATGTCGATGTGCCCCTTTCCATGTGCTAGCCCTGCTGGCTACAGGCCTTGGCCCATATGACCGTCAACACATGACCTCGGTAAAACCTCCCATCGGGGTTTTGGCGTTTTCGATGTCACCATGCACATGCCTATGAAATTCCCGATCCTTTGATCCCCGATGTGTCCCTTAACACACTAGCCCTCCCAGCTCAGCTCCTGACACGCGTCTCACTGAATGGACAGTTCAGATTCCGCGTCGGGTTTCCTCCCTGATCCTTCTTTCACAGGAATACCGATTTGTCGATTCCCGATACGCTAGTCCTCTGACGGGCCTTTGACCTACCACCTGTCCTCCAGGGTGGCGCACACGCTATCTACTTTATCAGGAAATCACATATCGTGATTTTGCGATGTCTGATGCACTTTTTCATGGGACTCATGAAACTCTGATTCCTGATGGCTTATCTCCCTCGCAGCTTCTGCAGATCTGACGGCTCAACGATG
>JASDQU011439957.1:0-10713 GCA_032191745.1 Picea mariana | reverse complement strand
ATAATTATTATTAAGAAAACTTTTTACAACATTGTACTAGTGCAGACTCATACTAGTACGCAGGATTCTACCTGCAGAAGGCTACAACCTTCTCTCGTTTACCAGCCTTTCTTGGAAGGGAGCTTCAAGCCCCTAAAGATAGCACCAGTTTCTACTGGTAGGTTGCTACTACTGAAGGGTTTAACCATCATACTCACTGCTGACCGCGTTTCATTAATTTTCACACTGGATCAGGCAGTTTCAACCCCTAAATCACATCAATACACTATTTTCTAGTGGCTATGACAACAAATGAAATTATCTCTAGAGGAAACACAGATCTTCAAACTGCCAGGCAGCTGCAAAATCCTCCTAAACACACATTAAACAAGACAATAAACCTGGAGATGATGCCTACGCTCTAGTAGTTGCTAGACCCACAGCCGAGAACTCTCTGTCAATGGAGATCTGCCACCCCACTGTCACAATGAGGTTCCTCCATGCTCAAACCTTCTGTGTGGCCTACACAAATGACCTCAGCCACCTGTAGATATCCCCGCTGTCAGAAAAATGGCCTCTACGTCCTCCAAAAAGGTCCCCTTCTTAAGACCATGGGTCCAGGAACCGTTCAACGCTAATCGGGCCCCATATTTGTTGCTCGGGGGAAATCGGGCCCCTTTTTAAAATTTGAAATAAACATACGCATGCCTTTTTAAATCGAGTTTCGGCATTCCATACACTATCCCTCCTGATTTTAGCTCCCAGTGAATGTGACCGTCACACCGTGACCACAACCTTACCCTATCAGGTCTATGGGGTTTGTGATGCCTCAATGCATACACCCGCATGATTCCCGATCGTCCAAATCCCGACGCTCCTTTACACTGATAGTTGTTCTCCACTACGCCGCTCTCCTCCTTCTCTGTTGTGCTGACAGTTGTTCCCCACTGATCGGGGTTTCACTGATCATGATTTCGCAATGCACAAATCCCTTGTCACTGAGATCTCCGATTTCTCGATGGACAAAGTGCCAACGGTGCCCGGTCCTTTACCATGCGTCCTTCCAGATGGATGGCTCTTGATCTTTCTGGGGTTTCAAGACCTGCAAGTCTCGATGCCTGGTGTCTCGGATCTTCGATACGGAAAAAATCAATGGTCCTGATCATTTCTGGATCTGACGGTCCCGATTCACTCGCGATTTCGCATTTTGTGAAATCGGGGTTTTTGATGTCAAGTGACTTTGTCATTTCAAAGTCTCGATCCCCGATGCCGATGTGCCCCTTTCCATGCACTAGCCCTACTGGCTATAGGCCTTGGCCCATATGACCGTCAACACATGACCTCAGTCAAAGCTCTCATCGGGGTTTCGACGTTTTCGATGTCACCATGCACATGCCTACGGAATTCCCGATCCTCCGATCCCCGATGTCTCCCTTCACACACTAGCCCTCCCAGTTCACCTCCTAACACACGTCTCACCGAATGGACAGTTCAGATTCCGTGTCGGGTTTCCTCCTCGATCCTTCTTTCATGGGAATACCGATTTGTCGATTCCTGATACGCTGGTCCTCCAACGGGCCTTTGACCTGCCACCTTTCCTCCAGGGTGGCCCACATGCTATATACTTTATCAGGAAATCGCATATCATGATTTTGCGATGTCTGATGCACTTGTTCACGGGACTCACAAAACTCTGATTCCCGACGGCTTATCTCCCTCGCAGCTTCTCCAGATCTGACGGCTGGACGATGCTCTTGCAGCAATCATACGCACCCATCTAAAATTCAACCATACATTTATTTTCTTACCTAAAAAACTCTTCTTCCTTCCTTGCCTCATCCTTTGCCATCAATGAAAATATTTCCAACACTTGAAGCCTCATCTCCCATACCAAGTTGCATTTCAGATAGTAGTGGCTCACCCCACAAAATCATCTACACGGAATATTTTCCGTACGGTGGTTGATGAGGGTGCCTCGACATGCATGATGTCGTTGGCATGTTGGAAGGCTATTGGCCAACCTGTTATGTCTCCTTCACCTACTCTTCTTACGACTTTCGACAATCATTCTTTCAGACCACATGGAATCATTCCTTCTTTCCACATGCAGTTAGGAGGGAAGACCATGTGCATCAAAGTGAAATGGTCGGTGCAACTCTCGACTACAACCTCCTGTTAGGAAGGAGTTGGAAATATGACATGCATGCAGTGGTTGCCATATTTTTTTAGGTCTTGTTGTTTCTACATGAGGGTCGAATCGTGACCATTGATCAATTGTCTTTCTCCAGACCTGACCCTTCATCGGGGGCATCCGTGGTCCCGATGATTGATAACCCAAAGCCTGACATTGTTAACGTGGGGGTTGGTTTGTGCCCATATCTCACGGGTAGTTTTGATTACTTGCCTCCTTCCTATGATGTCAAAATGATATGGGTTGTCCCCGACCAGCCTAAGGCTGAAATATTTTCAATGTTGTCATTCTGCATGACTTACTTTAATGATTTGTGGATTCTTCCTTCCCCATCAGCCACGATGGAAGGGATAGGGCACCATGTAATTTCCATTCCCTTGTTCGCGATAGAGGTTGCATACTTTATATCCTAGCAAGCTTCCGTTGACCTTGATTTGACTCCTACACAGGATTTAGATCCAGTTCTCAAGCCTACCTGGGCTCAAGGTTCCCTTGCCACTACCGATTCCTTAGACTTGGTCTTGCCTTCTAACGAGGTGATTTTAGAGGAATTGACTAGTCCAGACAAACCCTAGTATTACCTCCATCACAGATCATATTTCCTCCTAGAGTTAGAAAGAATAGAGGTAGGAGAATTTGTGTTGACTATGACTAGAGACAGGTCTTGTCCTATCAATCCTTTGGCTATGCACACAGTTTATGTTGAGGGTAATATCAAAAACATTGCTAAAATGATACCTATTGATATCTCCAAAACCCTTGGCATCGTGAAGAATGTCTTCATTGAAGAAGACGTTCCCCTAAGGAGATTCATATCTCCATAGATTTATTTAAATAATTCTGCGATGTTTTTTCCTGGACTTACGAGGAAATGCCAAGCATTGATCAAAGGATCATTGAAAATGAGATTATGACTTACCCTGACACCAAGCCAGTCTGGTAGAAGCTTCGTCTAGTTAATCCTCGAAAAGTAGCATTTATTAAGGCTGAAGTAGAGAAACTACTTAAAGCTCATTTCATCTATCCCATCCAATTGACTCAATTGGTGTCGAATCCCATTCCAGTCAACAAAAAGCAAGGTACAATTCACGTATGTATGGACTTCCTTGATTTGAACAAGGCTTGTCTAAAGGATAATTTCCCCAGCCCATTTATTGATCAGATTGTAGATGAAATCGTAGGATGTGAGGTCTTTTCTTTCATGGATGGTTTCTTGGGATACAATCAAATATAGATCAAACCCAAGGATCAACATAAAACAAATTTTATCTATCCATGGGGTACATTTGCTTATTGGAAGATGCCTTTTGGCGTAAAGAATGTTAGAGCCACTTTTTAGTGGGCCATGTATTTTTCTTTTCATGATCTAAAACACCTAGTTGAGGCTTACCTTGATGATTTAGCATCACAATCTTGTAAGAGAGATGATCATCCCACACACCTCTGACTTATCTTTGAGCGTTGTCACTACTATCGGATTCGCTTGAATCCAAACAAATGCAGTTTTTTCATGACATTGTGTCGTATGCTAGGATTCATATTTTTGACAACAGGGATCATGGTCAATCCTCTAAAGGTTAAGGTGATAGTTCAGTTTCCTCCCCCATGCATAGTCCCTGAACTTCAGAGTTTACAGGGAAAAGAAAACCTTTTACGGGGTCTCATCGCAAACTATGCCGAGATCACAAAAGGGATCATGCGTTTACTAAAGAAGGACGTTCCTTTCCATTGGGACTGTTGGTCCTTGACCAAGTTTTGAGGGTTCTTAGTCATGTTTGACCATTTTGGACTTCAACAGACTGTCAAAGATAGAGCGCAAGATGAATCATAGATCACAGGATCTCGGCCCCTTTTTGGGTCCTTTTTGGGATTTGGGAATATGTAATGGGTATGGGATGTCAGCTCATGGTTTTACCCATGTTTAGGCCTATTTTATAAAGTTTAAATAAGTATCTAGGTGACATAAGTAGACTGGATGATAAGATAACTGCTAGAGTGCAAGTATGGTTTGTAGATGCTCTGTACATATTGTGAGTAACTTGTAGAACTAAGTGAAAGTGGTTGTAACAGACTGTGAAAGGCTTTGTGCTAGACCTAGCTAGGGGAAGGAGGATTTGGTGAGGTGCACGCAAATCTCCTGTCCTATGCAGAGTAGGGTTTTTGTGGCTCTTTGTATGTAGATGACTAATTGAAGCTAATAAAGAAGAAGAGTTGGTGGACGTAGCCCCAGGGTGGGGGTGAACCACATAAATACTGCGTTATTCTTCTTTGTGCGATGTGTTGGTGTATTTATGTGTTATTTTCTAAGTTCTTTATCTAGATATATAGATAGATATGTTTATTCTTTGTGCCTATGATGAATCTGGATGCTAGATATGACATAGCTAAATCTGCTTAGTGCTTGTATCTGCTATATCTGATCCATTTATTTATGCTAAGTTCTTAAATACATTATATCAGGGTGAATGCTATGATGCTTTGTTTTCTCTGTGGAGTAGATATAGGTTAAAGAATGATGAACTAATGGTGCTAAGTGCTCTATGAAGTATTGTAATCACATATATGTGTCCCAACTAAGGTAGCAGACACTTGAGTCACTGCCTCTACCTCGGGTGAGACTTCATCTGCTTCGCAGGTGTTGCCGAAAGGGATGGTAGTTAGGGTTTTGTTGGTGCATTTTTGTAGCATTGAACCCTGGGTATGCCCTCGTGCCAACAAATGGTTCTGTTGCCGGGACCTAAAACTATGATTGTTTGGAACTGAGGAAGAATAAGCTTTGTGCAAAGATCCGACCTAAAATTTTGAAATCTCTGTGCATAGATTTGTTGCTCTAGTACGCAATACTCTACTTAGCTTGACAAGATCTTTGCTAAGGAAAAGAAGTATGACATGAAGAAAAGAGGTAAGATCTGAAATCTTTGTTCTATGGGAAAAGTAAAAGTGAGAATTTTTTATTAAAAGAGGTAATATCTGAAAGATCTGTGCTTTAATAAAGGTAAGAACATTGAAAAGTTCTAGACCTGAAAGATTTGTGCTCTGTAGAAGTAAGATAAGTGGAAAAAAAAAATTCATCAGTATGGATCTAGGTATGTTTGATAGATTCTAAACTAGCTTGAAAACTAGGGTATTAATAGATGAAAGAAGATTTGATATGAGTAGGTGTGATAAGAATAGTGAAAAATATGTTATACCTATGCATAGAAAGAATGTTTGGACTAATAAGTGTATGCAGGATCCTAGAAAGAAATGTTTGCAGGTTAGCTACCATGATCCTAGTGTGCAGTATAGGAAAGGTTGGGGATCATTTAAAATAAAGAGAGAATAAACCCTCTGTTACAGTTGTAGAAGACCGTGACATCTTGCTAAGGAATGCCCTAGGAGAAGACCTAGTTGTCTTTGTTGCAAAGATATGGACCATGAAGTATTAGATTATCCTAGAATGATTGCTAAGATTAAAGAAATGAACATGAACCAAGAAAACCCTAGGGTAGATCCAGAAACTAAGATTATGATAGGATCCCAGAAAGAATCAAAGAAAATATTTCTATAGATGAAAGAACCCTTGAATGACCAACGACATGTCAGATTATCAAAGGTCTTCAAAGAAAAAGAATGCCTTGAAGAAAGAATAGGAGACTTCAACATTGATTGTGTTCTAGATGAGGAAACACAAGTGAATATCATGACAGAGAGAACTTGGGAAGTTATAGGGAGGCCTGCTATGATTCCTTCGTTAGGAGGAATATGACTATTTAATGGAATGCTAATAAACCTATGTGCAATGCTCACTCAGATACCTATGAATGCCAATGGAACTTCAACAAAGGAAGATTTTGATATTATCAAATTTATTGAGAACAGTGCCCCATTTACCATGCTACTAGGAAAACCTTGGATTTAAACAGATTAGGCCAGAAGGCAAGAAGAAGAGGAAGTTTTAGAGAAGAAGAAGCAAGAGTTAAAAGAATTCATTGAAGAAAAAAAGACCATATCGAAGCTATTTAACACTAGAGACCCAGATGTCGAAGTTGCAATAACACTATAAGACCCATAGAAGATTGAAGTACCTATTCTAGATAAAGAAGAAGGATCACCCTCAAATCTTAGGAAAGAATCTCAACAACGCAAAGTAACTATGCCAAAAGAAGATAATAATTAGAATGGAAAAATGCATACCGAGATGAATCTCACTAGGAAGAAGGCTAGAAAGCTAAGTAAGAAGAGAGCTAAGATTGACAAGTTGCAGAAGGTTCCAGAGGGAACCTCGTAGAAGGAAAATTTGCAAAATTGGAGCTTCATCGGGATATCCTAACAATGACACATGGCACTTCACCATGACAAATCAATATAGTCGTTGAGAACATTATAACCATTAGACCAACGCTTTGAATGGGTAGAAAGACATTTGTGGACAGACAACTCACCATCCGACCATTGGGACCACACCATAATGGATAGAACAGAGTTAATGAAGGCTTCATACTCATTGCAAGAGACCCATTATCGAGTTACCTATTTATCCCATCGCGCCATGCATAGAGAACACTTTTTCCAATTGAGAGTTTGAGCCCATAGACTAAGTTGATTTTATAAAGTGATCATCGTACTCTTGCTATCTATTCTATTGCAGTATCTAAGTTACTCCTCGAACCCGAGATTTTTAACCCCAAGTGTGTATGTCAGACGAGTTGAGCACTGCAAATAAAGTTGTTGAAGAATTTTTGATCGACCTCATGGCTGAAAGAGTCATGTTGATGTCTACAGGTGTACAAGCATCATCGAGGAGAGAACTATCAGCCTCTCCATCCACTGCTCCCAGAGCCAGACTATCCTGGCTATCAGATGAAAGGCGAACCAATCACAGGGATGATCTAGCGAATGCCAAATTGATCCCGACCATATTACCCACCTATATTCCACCTCTAAGATGTGCAGTAAATCGAGACTATTCTCACTTCCGATGACTTTGACTTTGTCATAGTAGCCTTGCAAGATGCTTCACTATAAATAGAAGAGAAACAAGAAGCAAAGAAAGAGGATATGTATGATCGAATTGAGATTGAACTCCAAGGGGTATAGCAAGCCCTACAATCCAACCGCGTAGTCTCCACTGCGTCGAGAGAACTAGAATTGGGAGATGAGCTAACCTAACTCCACCTCCTAGCCGATACAGTCGAAGCTCGCCTTCGACGAGCATAGGAATAAATAGAGCAAGACACCTAGTCTTTGACACAAGTACAAGGAGTACTCACACAACAACGCAATGCTCCAGAACAGGAAACGATTTCTCTCCAAGTGAAGTTTGATGAAGAAAAAGCACATCTACAACAAGAAAAGGAAAAATTTCTCATGGAGCAACTTGAAGTAAAAGAAGTAGCCAACAAAGCACTTCACTCTGTGGACGTCTTAGAAATCAAGACAAAATACCAAGTTACAGAATAGGTGAAGTAGCTCGCAGAAGCCATCTAGCAGCTACAATAATGAATAACATATTTGGAGCTACACGCTGTACCTGAGACCCCACAAGATGTAAGAGAAAAAAGAGAAGAAATCGCTCCGAGCATAGTTGAAATACTAAAGGCTCTTACCCTAGAATGTAAGCAACTCATTGATTGTAGTGTCCAGACCTATGAACAACTCACAAAGAACTTAGAACTGAAGGCACTGGAGTTGCATCTCTAAGAGGTGAAGTATCAAGCTGAAAAGATATAGGTGCGGTTGAATCCCCTATCAACTATGAAAAGAATGAAGCGATCCCAAGAGAAGTGGACTTCCCAGTAGCAGATCCACACTATCCAGAGAAAAGTTATAGAAGTAACTCAGAGGCTCCAACCTGTACAAGATACAACCTATCAATTGTTTACAGAGGTAGAAGGATAAGGAGAAGAGCTAGAGCATGTTGTCACTATAGATGAACAACGTCTAGAGGGACCTATCAATGATGCATTCATCCAAGAGTTCACTGAATAGGAGGCCAAAGAACAACATCAAGTCGAACCAACTTGAGCCAAGCTCGAGGCTTTCAAAGCAGAACTAGTCAGACTAAAGTGACTCGGGACAAGTCACATGTGAGTGTTGGGGGCCTATTGACCTTTGACCAAGTTTTGAGGGTTCTTGGTCATGTTTGACCATTTTTTACTTCGATAGACTGTCGAAGGCAGAGTGCAAGATGAAGCAGAGATTGTGGGATCTTGACCCCCTTTTGGGTCCTTTTTGGGATTTGGGAATATGTAACGGGTACGGATGTCGGCCCATGGGTTTACCCATGTTTAGGCCTATTTTGTAAAGTATAAATAAGCAGTTAGGTGACATAAGTAGCTTAGCCAATAAGCTAAGTTCTAAAGTGCAAGTATGGTTTGTAGATGCTCTGTACATATTGTGAGTAACTTGTAGAGCTAAGTGCAAGTGGTTGTAACAGACTGTGAAAGGTTTTGTGCCAGACCTAGCTCAGGGAAGGAGGATCTGGTGAGGTGCGAGTAGATATCCTGTCCGATGCGGAGTAGGGTTTTCGTGGCTCTATGCATGTAGATGACTGATTGAAACTAATAAATAAGAAGAGTTGGTGGACGTAGCCCCAAAGTGGGGGTGAACCACATAAATATTGTGTTATTTTTATTTGTGCGATGTGTTAGTGTATTTATGTGTTATTTGTTAAGTGATTGATCTAGATAGATAGATAGATCTGTTTACACTTTATGCTTATGATGAATCTGGATGTTAGATCTGAAATAGGTGAATGTTCTTAGTTCTTGAAACTGTTAGATCTAGTCCATTTATTTATGCTAAGTGCTTAAATACATTAGATCAGGGTGAATGTTGTAATGCTCTATTTTCTTTGTGGAGTAGATATAGTTAAAGAATGATGAACTAGCGGTTTTAAGTGCTCTATCAATTATTATAATCATAGATCTGTGTCCCAGCTAAGGTTGCAGACACTTGAGTCCTGCAACCACCCCTGCCTCTACCTTGGGTGAGACTTCATCGGCTTCGCAAGTGTTGCTAAAAGGGATGGTAGTTATGGTTTTGTTGGTGTATTGTTGTAGCATTGAAACCTAGGTATTACCATGTGCCAACAGGGATGAATCCTCTCAACACTCTTTCGAAGCATTGAAATGTACCCTCACGTCTTCCCCCCTGCTTCGGCCACCCAATTATAATAAAGATTTATTATTGTACTTAGTCACTGCAGAGTCAAGTATCGGCATGATATTGGTTCAAGAGAATGATTTTCTTGAAGAGAACATGATTTACTACCTGAGTTGAGGCCTGGTTGGACCAGAACTCAACTAATCCCATGTTGAGAAACTTGCATTGGAAGAAGTTCATGTTGTCCAATGGTTCCATCACTATATCTTGTTTCGCAAGACCACCGTCATTGTCATTGTGAATCCATTCCAATATGTGTTGACACGACATGTAATCGATGGAAATATCAGTAGATGGATAGTTATCCTCCAGGAATTTGACTTGGATTTTGTTTCATTGAAATCCAAACAGTCATTGGTCTTTAAAGAACTCATCTCAAAACCTCCGGTTGAGTTAGGTGATGTTACGCCTGAAGAATCACCGATTAAAGGAGATATTTTTCTGATTTCATATTTAGATCCCTGGTATGGAGATATAATAGTCTATCTGCAGACTTTGAAGTGCCTCACCTCTTCTTCTCATGATGAGCATCGATGTATACACCATCAGGAAAAAAACTATCTTATTCTCGAAGACACTTTTTATCATCTAGGTATAGATTGCATCCTTCATCGATGTCTCATCCATGAAGATGTAGAACTTGTGCTTAACAACTGCCACACTGGAGAATGTAGTAGTCATTTTCCTGGGTTGGAAACAACCCAAGAGATTCTACGAGTCAGTTATTATTGGTTGACGTTAATTAAATATTGTGTTGAATTGGTCAAGAAGTGCCACCCGTGTTAGATCTTCTGACGGAAGATGAGGGCACATTCTGCTCCCATGTTTCCCATCATCACAGTTGGTCCCTTCACCAAGTGGGGGATTGATTATACTACATTCCACCCCCCCTTAGCCAAGGGGCACCGTTATATCATCGTAGCAGTAGACTACTTCACCAAGTGGGTCGAAGCTATGCCGACGTTCAAGGATGATGGAGAGACATCAACTCTCTTCTTGTTTCATCAGATAATAGCAAGGTTCGGAGTCCCGAAGGAGATTTTCACTGACCATGGAAATCACTTTCAAAATAAAATGATGTCTGAGTTAACGTCAAAGATAGAGTTAAGACAAGAACACTCATCACCTTATTACCCACAAGCAAATGGTGAGGTGGAGGTGGTGTATAAGCCACTCAAGACCATTCTACAACGAATGATCAATTCATCCAAGTCAAATTGGCATTTGATGTTATACTCGACATTGTGGGCCTACTAAACATCTGTAAAAGACTACCAATGGTTTCTCAACTTTTCAACTTGTTAAAGGGTTGGAAGTAGTCTTGCTTATAGAATGATAGATCCCATCTCTTAAGTTGGTCATACAATTATTGCCAGACACTTCACCGCTTGAGGATT
>JASDQU011439956.1:33949-44668 GCA_032191745.1 Picea mariana | reverse complement strand
CAGTTGGAGATTATAGCGAGTACAAGAGCTATTGAGGGATATTTTGGGGTCCGGCTTTTGTCGCTCATCCTATTTCATCATTATGATCCATTCCGCACAGATTGGCTTTGGTTCCGTTGCATTCTGACGATTTCCATGATTTTGAGTATTTTGAGCTATAGGTTAATTAAATGCACTGAGGAGGTCATTTTGGGCACATTACTTGGAGGAACCTCTCAGTGTAATAGCTCATTGGAATCGGGAGGAACAACACTACAGGATAGAATGATGAGATGTGACTTTCAGTGGCCAGGGAAGCCACAAGGAGAGATAAGGCGCTTTTTAGAGGTAAAAAGGTTAATTAATTAATTAATTAAAGTGATTTAATTAATTAATTAACAATTAAAAAAGAAAAATCACTTTGGAGAAACAAGTGAGCAGGAAGTATAAAAAAGAGGCAAGGGCCTCTATTATCTCATTCATTCATGTATGTTTATCAGTTTGATATCTGGCTTCTAGCTAGAGAGCCCATACCTTGGGGGTTTTGAGCGTTTTGACTTAACAAACCCTAGAGGACGATTCAGTGGTGAAAGATTCCACCTAGCTTGTCCCAAGCTTGGTCTCGAAGATGCAATACTCTCCCACACCATTCTAGTTCGGATCTACATCAATGCAGGAGGGTTCTACACCAACCACAAGCACAAGAAGAGAAGGAAGGAGCACCATTGAGGGTTTCCAGAAAGGGGGGCGCTCCATTCAGTGAAGGAAGGCTCGTTGTAGGAGTTTGAGGGGGCTCTTAGAGATTTGAGCATTTGGGTTTTACTTGCAGGGCCTTAGCCATGATTTCTAGTGCCTTTTGTGAGAGTTTTATGGTTCAGATTATTTCCTAGAGCATTGGGACGAATTGGAGAGAAGAAGGGCATTTTTGAGATTCAGATCTATTCAGTTTGGAGGAGTTATCCATAGCATTTCGGCCTGAGACTTCAGGAGGGAGATCCTATCACCTCGATCTATCATTTGGCTGAGTTTGGACTCATTTGGAGGCCTCCTTCATCAGGGCCGAAATTGTAGGGTTTGACAGTTTTAGGAGGGCGCAACTCAATTGGAGGATTTAGCATTTGGAGGAGTTTCCCTTGGTATTTTGGTTTGAGATTTCAGGAGGGGATTCCACTCATCTCGATCTACAGTTCGACATCTTCAGCGTAGCATTTGGAGGTCTTTGGCAGTAGGGCCGAATTATTGAGGGTGTTCAGGGTTTCAGCAGGGCGTGGCATCTTCTAGCTTGGGGGTTGACACTTCATATGGCCCAGATCTTTCTTGTATTGGTATTCATGGTATATTYAGCMTTTGGAGGCTTATTGTAGTCTTCTTTTGGAGCATTTTGTAGCAGCTTCTATTGTCTTTATTGGATCTATCTGTTGAGCATTCCAGATCGGCCTCGTCCTTGTAGCAGGTTCTTCTATTTATGAATAAAATCAGATCTGCAGTGTTTTGGCTTGTCTATCATCTTGTTGATCTTGCATATGGTTGAGGTATGTTACATTGCTTATCTTCTTATCTGTTGCTGCAAACACATATATAACACATCAATAAACCCTAAGCGCAACCTAAATGTTCACAGTAAGCAAAGTGTTTGAGAAAATGCCACAACCAGTAAATGTTTAAAAAGACACTGAAAACCATGATGTTCCTGGCATGTTGGCTTGGGAACATTACAGGATGAGAGGGTGAGTTAGGTTATAAAACACTTTATTTAAGGCTTAAATTTAGGTTAGATAGAATTAGCACATGCCAAATATACCCAAGAGGTCAAACTAGGTTGTGGAGTGGTCAAATTTAGCATATGGAAGTTTGGAACCAAGACTTGGAAAGTCAAATTTGGCAAGAATGAGCCTAAACATAGCCAGTTTTAACATAAAGCAATTTTATAACCCTATGTAAATGGAAACCTTCCAACAAGCTGCCATGTGTCATGTTATCGCACAGTTTGTAGTTTAGGTCAAGGCTAAAGGATTGAGGCCAAACTGGTGTAACAGGAACCTTCCCCACCCAATGTCACCACAATGGGGAGGTTCTTTCTATTTAGGGAGGTTAACCCAGGGGAGACGTCCTCGACAACCTGGGGTTTTGAAGAGGCTAAGATATGAAGTCAGTTAAAGTTTCCCCCTCACAGGTTACCACCGAGATCAGAAGGTCCGGCTAATTAGCCAATAATGAAGTATAGTCCCAGATGAGAACACCTGCTCGGAACAAAGCAACAATAGAACAATATATGCAGGCTATATCCACAGGGTTAGTACTTCATATGACTATCTGATACAATTTAAGCACTGTAAAGCAATAGATATCAATGAGATCAATGTTTTGTCAATTATTTATGGAAAGAGCATTAATTCATCAATAACTATCAAGATGACAAGGCCAACAATGTATTCAATCAACACTTTAATCAATAAATGCTATAGATCATCATTTAATTGCTTATAAAAGGCAAAAGCTTGCTGCGTAAAAAATAACCAACTATGACGTCAACCTTAGTTAGGGTTAGGGTTAGTTAGTTAGGGTTTCAAGACTTAGAGTTGAGAAAGTTGTTTTGAACACTAGGACTTCAACGTTGGAGGCTAAAGATTAGTGCCTTAGGGTATATGGGGTCAAACAAGATAAGGGCACAAGGTTTTGAAAGGATGGAGACTTAAAGACTAGAGGGAAGGGTTCTAGAGTGCTGCAAAGGCAAGGCCCTAGAATCAAAACCCTAGGGGAAAGAGGCTCACTCCGGTGTTGCTTAAGCAAGGCCTCGTGCTCTTTCCTCCTTCCTTAGGTCAACTTGGCAAAACGACTAGCATCAATGATTAAATTCACTAAATGATGAGGTGAGAGAAAGTGTTGTAAAGACAAGGCTTTCAAACCCTAGAAGGTGATGGCCCTAGGTGTAGATAACCTAGGCCTAGGACGTCACCCCCTTTTCAACCTATAAAATTAAATGCTAGCTTAAGGGAAGAAGCAAGATGAGTGTAGCAAAGGCTAGCCTCAATCCTTCTTCTTCAATGGCTGAAATATTTCTCTCTAAGGGGACATGAAACAAGGACCTACTTGTGTGCTTGTTACCTAGGGTTTCAAATCAGCAATTTAATAAGCAAATGCAAGAAATTAAACCTACAAGCATTCAATTAAGAAGTTTTGCGAGAAAATCACTTACATATCATGAAGAGAAGCATATGCAAACCCTAGTTGTAAACCTTCCTTGAGAGAAATGCCAAAAGATGCCAAAAAATCCTTCCAATAACAAGTGCGCCTCACTGAGAAAGACAAAAATACCCTAGGAGGGCGCAAAAATCATACCTCACAAGAGTGAGTGAGTTGCGTTACGTCCAAATGAGGGAAAAACATCCTCAATATATACAGTATCATGACCTTCCAATTAATTTTAGGTCATTAAAAATAGCCGACAAGGCTACAAACCAAAAATCATACTGTTTTACAATAAACTGTTACTTTAAAACCCTAAATGAGCAATAAGGAGGACGTCAAGCCCCTCTGAGGGAGACATTGGCCCTTTTTAGGGCA
This sequence comes from Picea mariana, assembly GCA_032191745.1. NCBI lineage: Eukaryota > Viridiplantae > Streptophyta > Pinopsida > Pinales > Pinaceae > Picea > Picea mariana. The sequence continues at coordinate 41,125 of JASDQU011439956.1, read as the reverse complement.
AAATGCAGCACAAGATGACAAACGTTGGCCCTCCTAGGGCCTCCAAACTATGCCACACGTGCCAAACTGCTCTGTCAAGATGCCAATCACTGATGATGACGTCATGGCTCCTGGATGACGTCCTGGGGCATCAAAAGGGGCACGTTCCACCTGCAGTGGGTCAACCCCCCTGGGCTGGGCTCAGCCAAGGCGTCCTGGATGAAAACGTTCTCCTTCTTCTCTCGTGCAAAGGCTCTGCCAGTCACTGTCCTGTCCCTGCCCTTGATGGGGTCCCAACAACCATCTGATGGGCTCTTCAGCCCCATGGAGGTCCGAACTAATCATCTCCCCATGTGTACCGGTCCACCTGGTACCTGTCCGTCAGGGATGGTCTTGCACATCAAAAACTTCGCCCTCCACGGGCTCATTAGTCACAAGGATCATAACAATGTTAATCATGTTTCGTCATTAAAGTTATCAAACATATGCATAAAAATCCTGATAGATCATCCAATAGCTCAAAAATATTACAAAGGCCTACAATACACAGCTGAAGAAAAAAGTCAAAGCACCCTATTGGGCTAGCATCCATAAGAAAAGGAAAGTTTCCAAGGGGTATCATTCAAGCCATGTAAATCAATGTGATGTGGTCAAGGGATGTCTAGGATTAGGGTAGAGTGAGGGTTAGGGCTGCATGGTCTTACCTGTGGGTGCCTTTGTAGAAGGCGAGTTATACCTGTCATGGATGCAAGTTTTTTCCAAGCCCTTTTGCCTTTTATTCTTATCTTATTTTGTTCTTTTCATTCCTTTTATCCAAGGACTAATCGGAGGACACTGCCTTGGCGTGGTGACCAGAGCTGACAGTGTTACCCAGAAATACCTTCACAAAAATGATAAGGCTGGCTTGTGATGATACCCCCTTTCCCTTGGCCATGCAACCAAAGGTCACTGCCCTGGCGTGGTGACCAGATGATGGCAATGTCATACTGCTAAGTACCCATGAACCTAATAGGCTGGCTCGTGATGAGACTCCCTATCCTCATGATTAGGTCTTGTCTGTTTATTTTCTTGGGTCCCTCTTGTTTCTTGCTGAGAGGCTTTTTATTGCCTTCTCGGGGATCCCTGGGCGAAGCATCTCTAGGTCTTATTTTTATTGGCTTTTATCTTTTACCAGCTGCTTTTACCTTCTGGGCCTTTAGCCCCTTCTTCCCACACGATAATGGTGCAACCCCACAGACAGATCATCCTAATGTCTAGACTAGGGGAATGGGGCTGATGAGCGGGAGATAAGATGGAAAGTGATAATATGATGGGAGCGGACGATGGCTCTTCACAATTCCCCCCTAGTGGCAAACCAAAACCTATGGATACAGGCTTACTAAGGCATTCTGTCAATCCCCCCAACCATGGTCAAGCGGGTGTTGTTGGGAAAAACTCCCTACGGACTAGCAAATAGATTTCAGACTTTGCATGCAGATATAACCGAAGAGAAATTACTTTCTACCTTCATCCCTAGATTTAAATCCCCTTTTCTTAGTAAATGCATGGAAAGATCAACCTACCTCGTTCCTGGCGTTTGACGTCGATCCTCCGTTGTGCTTGATTACTCGTTCGCAATACTCCTTACAAAGCTGACCTGCATCCAAGACAAGCAACAACTATGCATGCATACTACTTATATACTAATGGGTTAGAAATCCAAAACATGTACTAATCAAACCATAAAAAGTTTATGAATTGGGATGGGATAAGTACTTTCTTTATTACTTTAAATGAGTCAACTTACAAAAGTTGAGACCGGCCACCGCTCCGCGAACTTGATCCTGGGCTCCTCTTCTTTTGTCATTCAACTGCTTTGCTTTGAATCTCCTTTGGCACAAGGAAAGGCTAAAGGGTTGGGACAATGGGAATACGTAAATGGGCAGAGTTTCTTTGCTATATTTTTCCTCTTTCCAAATGGGACCCCTACCCCTTCTTTTATAGGCTAGAAGGAGCTAGGTATTTGGGCGAACCCTCGGCCATGCATGGCCGGGAGTTTCAGTTTACTTACCCATAGCTTTTTGTTCCGTCGACAACTTTCCTTTTTTCGTGCTTCTGAAGGTCCACGCGGGCTGTATTGGGCCTGCTAGCGTGGACACTGTAGATCCATGCAGGTTGTAGTGGGCCAGCTAGCGTGGACTTTTAAAAATGGAGTTCTTAGAAGAGTTGTTCAGTAGTTTTTGGCAAGGAAGGGTTATGAGATGGCCTGATGCCAGGTAAGCATGTCTGGTGAAATCTAGGGTTATAACAGTTGCCCCCTAATGTATGAGGTTAGAAGAGCATCTGATGGTCGAAATACATTACCAATCTTTTACTGCTGTGTCGAACGAGTGAGCTCAGGGACAGGAACTGGTAGTTGCTGTCTGCAATATAACAAATGTCTCACCAAGGCGGGCATACCCATGCTCGGGATAAAATAGAATCATGGCTACCAATCAAATACACTGTAGATCCATGTCAAACAACTATAAAGAGTAGCCGCGAACAATACACAACGAAGCTACATCTCGAAATCAGAAAGATATACATATAGAGTATCCACCTTCCAGAAGCTGATTCGGCCTGATGGCTGGAGATGAGATCTTCAGAGCTCGAGCAACAACTTCAAAATCTTCAAAACTCGTGTAGGAGTGTAATATGAGTGTACGACTGCATTACCCAGAGGTCTTTGACGACTCGTCGGTCATGGACTTGATAATCTTGATGATCAGACTGAAGGCTTAAGTGATTTCGAACAAGGACTTGATTGGATGTTTAGGATGGCCAGGTATGAGGACAAGAGACATATTGTAGAGGGGCCGACTTAGGCTTGGTGACAAACTTCCCTTGGATACTAGCACGACAAATAATGAGACGCAGGCAGCATGGCATGAATCATAAGTCTACGAAGCAGGAGGCGACGCAAACTCTCCATATGTTTGGAAGGATAACCAAACGGTGGAGGACACAACTTTATATAGCGAGAAAAGCTTCCTAAGGTCGTACTACATCGCACAGTCTGATGAACAAACGGACAGATGTGCTTTATCCAAGGGCGACTCATGACGTTGCCAATAAAGAAAATACTTTTCCCTTCCTCTTTTTGGGGTATATTTGATTTTTTTTGTTCTTTTCAATAATTGTGAAAAAAGAATAAAGGAATATTACATTACAAAGGAGGAACGAGTGTTGCAAACATACAAGTTCAAGGCACAAGGACAAGACTGATGTTCTAGTAAAATGATACTCGGGAAAAATCCTCTGGGGGCCAACGATGTTAAGACGCAGAAGCAAACTGTTACAAGGCTGGCGTATAAGGTAGGCAAACGCGGTTAATAAAACACGCAATGGTAACGTCCTATGATGTAAGTTTAACGAGCCCAGAGAAGGTAAGCTCAGTGGTTTTTCATATTTAGAGAGTCTGAAAAAACATAAAAGGAAACTCCATTGGGGTACCTTTTTCAAATATAGTCTAGTCGGTTCGAAAAAGGGGTAAACTAGCACCGACAAGATGTCTATTCAAAACCATTTTAACGAGTGTGATAAAGACAAGGTCACTCGGCCATTTTTTCATTTTTAAGGAGTCTGAAAAAAGATTAACTATGGACTCCGTCAGGAATATTCTTCTGGACCAATTTAACGAGTGTGAAAGAATAAGGTCACTCAGCGATCTTTTCAATTTTAGGGAGTGTGAAAAGAGCTTAACTATGGACTCCGTGGGGGTTCCTTTTTCGTAAGTTTAGTCCCTCAGGCCCGAAAAAGGGATAAAATTATACCTGAGAGTACTCTTCTAAAGAACGAAAGTTCTATAGAGTATACCTTTGTTTGTACAGTTGACCGTCCGGACCAAAAAAGGGGTAAACTACCGCTGGACAGACGTGACTTAAAATTTCAGTTTAACGAGCGTGAAATGCCACAAGATCGCTCAACAATCTTTTCATGTTTAGAGGGTCTGAAAAGGGTTTAAAAGAAGACCTGTTTAAGGAACGTTCTTCTGGATCAATTTAACGAGTGTGAAGAAACAAGGTCACTCGGCAATTTTTTCATCTTTAAGGACTCTGAAAAGGGCTTAAAGAAGACTCCATAATGGTTACTTTTCTCAGTTAATCTGGACGAGATCGAAAAGCATAAATGCAGTCTCGCCGGATGTTGCTTTTGGATCTCAGAGCGAGCTTGAAAAACAACAAAGGTAGCTCATGATCGACACTTTGTGGGTCGATGTCGGGTATCTCCTCGTAAGACCAGGCAAAAACGTCGCGGAATTCTTTAAAAAGATCGGTGTAGATTTGAATTTCTTCGGGGGAGCAATCCGCTTTGACGAAGACATTTTCTACGACGGCAGGGTTTCGGGAGATATTGATCGGTAAGGTTTCAACGATCGTTGCCATATTACCCTCAGCATAAACCTCATGTATAGTTAAGGGGTTAATAGGACAAGACCGATCTCCTGTCATAGTCACAGTGAATTCTCCTGCTTCGATTCGGCTTAATTCTGGGAGGAAATATGATCTGTGATGAAGATCTTCCCAGGGTTTGTCTGGACTAGTCATTGCTTCGATTATTGCTTCGTCAGAGGGAAAGACTAAGTCTAACGAATCGATGTTGGCGAGAGAACCCTGAGCCCAAATAGGCTCTAGAAGTGGATCTAACTCTTGTGCAGGAGTTGGATCAGTGTTAGCTGAAGCTTGCTGGACTAAAGAGTACGCTACTTCAGTGGCGGACAAGGGCATGGACATACTCGAGTGCCCTGTCTCATCCATCATGGCTGATGGGGAAGGAAGTATCCACGGGTCATCGAAGTAAGTCGTGCAGAACGACGAAACCTGAAAAATCTCAACCTTATGATGATTGGATACAAATTTGGTATCGCCTTGAGGGGGCGGGTAATCGAAGGTACCCATCAAAGATGGGCACAAACCAACCCCTACGTTAACAACACCTGGTTGAGGATTATTAATCATTGGGACTGTGGATGCCCCCAGTGAAGGGTCAGGTCTGGAGAAAGACAATTGATCTATGGTCACTATCCGGCCCTCGTGTGGAAACAATAAGACCCGAAAAACTGTAGCGACCACAGCTTGCATAGCATAAGTCCAACTCCTTCCTAACAAAAGATTATAGTCGAGGGGAGCGTCGACTACTTCTACCTTGACGCACATGGTCTTCCCTCCTAACTGCACGGGGAAGGAGGGGATGATACCATGTGGTCGGAATGAATGACCGTTGAAGGCAGTGAGGAGAGTAGGTGATGGAGACAAAACGGGCTAGCCGATGGCTTTCCAACATGCTAACGACATAACGCATGTCGAGGCACCCTCATCCACCACGGTGCAGAAGATATTCCTTGTAAAAGTTTTCATGGGATGAGCCACTACTATCTGAAACGCTACGTGGTAAGGCAGACGAGGTTTTAAGTCGGTTGTATCTAGCATGATTGTACCTGGATTACAAGTCTCGGTAGATCTTAAAGCTGTTAACAAAGCTTTCCTCTGGGAAGGGCAACTTTGGAGGACTTCCAAAGCAAATATCGCGCAAGGGGTTTGTGATAAATCTTCCACCACAGAGTAGTTCTGGGCAGCCCTTGCGTTAGGGTTGTGAGAAGCTCTTTTGAATGCTCCTTTGGGGATGCGTGTCATTGTTTCGCCCAATGTCTTCTCAATCTGTAGAGGAAGAGATGGGAGTTCGGCTTCTTTTCCCTTCTTGGAAGTGCTTGGTTGACTATAGTCATGTGCTCTAGTTGATAGAAAAACATCACCTTTCACCATATATACATTCGTGGGGTTGTTCGAAAACGGAGGGGGTCCTTGACTGCCCCCTCCCGTGCTCGTAGAGGCTTGAGTTAGATTTTGTCCATGTTGAAATGGATTAGTTAACACGGCGGGCTGTTGCTGTGTCACAAACTTTCAGGCCTCCGCAAGCCGAGGACATAGGTGGGTTGGGTGGTCTTCCGCGCATAGATTGCGTGGATACCTCGCCTTTTGTTTTTCAGTATTGCCCTCGCCAGCATTATCGTTGGGTTTTTTGTCCCCCTTACCCTTTTTTTGTTGTTTTTTCTTCCCTTTAGGCTGCTGGGTGGCCTTTGGGTTAGTCGACAGCACTGTGTGTACTTCCGACGTTTTGGTTGAGGGGGCAGCCAAAGCAGTAGTTTGGCTGGCCGTTGTGTGTTGTATGGATAATTGCTGCAACTGCTTTGTCAATTGCTCAGCGGGCTTGGTTTGTGCTGAACCGACAATACCATCGGCATGTGGTCCAACTCTCTGTCTAGTTTTATCCAGTATTGAACGTGGCGCATCTGGCAAGATGTTGTATAATAAACTGGACTTAGAATAGATGAGCTCAAACTGTTGAGCCCTCATGATGGCGTCTTCTTCAGAGAAAACTCCTGACGTCGCAATGTCTTTGGACAACTGCGGGACCAAAGACTTAATGAACCACTCAAGTAGGAATGCTGGTGGGACTGGTACCTTGATTAAACTCTTCCGACGTCTCCATTCTCGGATGTGATCAGATATATGGTCCGCTGTCGTCTATTCGAAATTAGCGAGCAGCTCTGTGCCATCGTCGTATCTCACAGGTAATTGGAAATGATTCAGAAAAGCCATTGCCAGTTCGCCAAAAGAAGAGTATCTTGAGCGATCGAGCTCAATGTACCATTTCGCGGCACTCCCAATGAGAGTACGTTGAAACAATTGCAACTGTACGGAGTCGTCTTTCAATGAGTTAGATGAGCACCAAAGATGGAAGGTAGTCACATGATCTCTTGGATCTTCATTAGGCTTGGCTTCGAACTTTGGAATGTCCGAAGGCAACGTTGTTGGCATAGGAGGCCAACGCGGATCGTGACAAATAGGGTCATTCAACAACCTTGTCAAATCTGGCAAGTGTAAAGTCCCCAGGAAAGGTAGTTTGGGTTGTTTCTGATAACCTGGGAAAAAGGGCCCTGGAGTTTGACTGGCACCAGGTTGCCAGGAAAAGTTTGGCTGATGGCCCAGATTCTGGTAGAAACCATGGCCCTGGCCAGCGTAAGGATTTTGCATATGTGGAGACATCATTGGCTGATTTCCCAAATAGGACATAGATGGTTGGGCATGTATTGTATTCGAAGGACTTTGGGAAGGATTACCCCGTGCCGGTTCCATGGGGATAGGCATAGTAGTTTGTCCGGGGTTCCATTGATTG
>JASDQU011439955.1:6362-20705 GCA_032191745.1 Picea mariana | reverse complement strand
AAGTATTTTACTGGAAGAATGACTTAATATGGAGGTTTGTAAACTTTCTACATACACAAGTGAATTTATTTTCAGGGTATTATCTAACTCTGAACACTAAAATTGGTAAGCAAGCACACAATTTTTCTCTTTAAAAATTTGCTAGATAATGATCTTACGTTGTTTAGATCATGTAGGCAATGTTGAAAGAGCATTTGGTTATAAAAGAAAATTAAAATTCTACAAAGAATGACTTAATATGGAGAGTAACTATTTTAGAAGTTTTGGAACTTCGTGATGTAAGTTTGGTTTTAAAAAAATGCCAAAAAAGTATAATAAAAAGAGAGCAATAATCTTAAATCTGTGGAACTCCGATTGGGTATGTTATTCTTTTTTATTGCTCATTTAATAAAGTTAAATATCTTTAAGATATTTGCTAATAAAGTTTATATGCTAATATGTGTTATTGGTTTTTCTTTTTATTGTTACAGATGTTTACATTATTTGGTGGAAAAATGAGCACATGGATGTTGGAAGATGAAACTTAAGACTTTTGGTATGTATGTCAATTTTCTTTTAATCACAATTTGTTTTATTGATCTAAAATGGTATGTGTACATTTTATTTTAAATCTGTAGATATATTTTATTTTAAATTTTTAAATTTTAAATTTGAGAAATGTTTTCTTTTACAAGTATGAAGAAATCTATCTTAGCGATGGCTTAGAGTCAAGAATTTTGGAGTTAAATGTTAATTTTGTCTCTTAGTTTTTGTTATTAGCTTAAAATGGCCGTGGAACCTATGTAAACTTTGCAAACTTTCATTATATATATATATATATATATATATATGAATTTTTTGTTTGATCTTTGATTTCTCTTCTATTGTTTATGATGGTTAAACCTGACAATTTATGTTATATCATAAAAGGTTTATATTGTTTATGATGGTGAAAGGACATTTTATGTTCTATGATAGTGTGTTGAAATTAAAAATGTTATATTTCATTTCATTTATAAACATCATTGTATAGTCAAGTAGCTTATAATTTCATTTTTTATGATGGTGAAAGGACAATTTATGTTCTATGATAGTGTGCTGAAATTAAAAATGTTTCATTTCATTTCATTTATAAACATCATTGTATAGTCAAGTAGCTTATAATTTCAATTTTGTTTGATCTACAAATATGTTTGAATAGTCAAACATAGATCATCACTATAGTTTCCCTTCTATTTGTCGATATTTTAATAAGTTGAAGGGTTCATAGTGTTATCACAGGGTTTATAGGGTTGAAGGGTTGTAGATATGAATATTCAGTCGTGAGCATTGACAATTGCCAAGTTTTCATTGGGTGATATGGATTTTATTCTGTTCCATACAAGTGATAATGAATTTAATTTAACAATGTTTTTGTAAATTTAAGCATATTGATCATTGCATCAATCTAGGCCCCTCCCTTATTTTGACAGGGTGTAGACTCCTATACATCCAAAACTTAGTAAAATCCATGTTCAAAATTGAAAATTCACAAATGTCAATCCAACAATAAACTGGTTATGTTCATCTTTGGTTTCTATCGAACTTTCAATATATTCATTCAAGTAAATGTGAAATAAATAGTAGTTTTCATCATCATAATAATAACAACATCTAACCTTTGTTAATGTAAAATTAAAATATACTTTAATACAAGTAAGCGTATTTCATTAAAAAATATATTGACATACATTGCTTATGTATCGAAAAGGGTCGAAAAGGGATGATGGATTATCAATACTCTGCACATTGGAAGTATTCACTAGTGCCATTAATATGACACATATGAGTGTTGTTCAATATCACAGATTAACTTTCTATCCAAAAATTTGCAAGGATAACAACGCACCATCCACAATACAAGGTCTACATTGAGTAAACTCCCAACTTTGTTATCAGGTCACAAAATCACATTATTTTTCAACTTAAGTTTTTTTAATCAAACTTAATGAAAACTATGTTTAAAGTGTAGAATATAAGTAGTGTTAGGTTCATCATACACATTTGTCAAGTAGCTCATAATTTCAATTTTGTTTGATTTGCTTCAATATATTGAAATCTAAATGCACATTGTATCAATTTAATATATCAACACTTTTGGAATCAAAATTCACAATTTCATAATTAAAATTGACACTTTTTAGGATGTCAAATTAAATTTTTTAATTAGGATAATGGTAAAAAACAAAAATGTTATGGGCCAACATGGTGTACAATGTTTAAAAATGATGGAGAATTAGTAAACCATTTATTTGTACAATGTCCATATGAAAAAGAGGTATGGAACGAAGCAATGAAATTGACACTTTTGGAATCAAAATTAAAAAAAATAAAAAATTGAAATTGAACTTTATGTGCCATAGATATTTCACAATGGGCTCCAAATCCTCTCCTATGTCTCCTCTATTTCATCTATCACTTTCAAACTAGAAAGGTTCAATTATTGTGTCTCCTCTATCATGGTTGTGCTCCTCATCCTCATAGGTAGAGGATCTCACTAATCAATTGAATCTAATGAAATTTCCTCTTAAGTGGATGTTAATCATACACTACCTTGAATTCTCAATATACTCCAAATTCAATTAAAAACATGAAAATCTAAATGCAACAAACCAAGCCTTAGTAGATGGTGTTATTTTTTATTTGTAGAATAATATTATTCCTATTCCTAGAGATATTAATAGAGAGTGGGATGATTTTATGAAAGGTACTACATTTAGTGAAAGTTTTTCTAAGCCATCAATAATCCCTTATAATGACATGGAAATGGGTCCTAGTTTTGATATGAAGTTATTCTCTTCATATGAAAAAAAATTTCAATCATGTTGGAAATAATGTGTTCAAAAATCCTTTATGTAGTATTGGTGATGCATTAAAGGATTTGTGTATACGATGGATAATTTGAAGGATTAGTATAATCACAAGTATAGGTCATTTTAGGTTCCCTATATAATTTATAGGTTCTTCCCTCAAATTGTAAACAAGGCTCGGTAAACTTTATAATTCATAAAAAATATAGTTTCTTATTTGAATGGACCATGAAAGTAAACTAAACCAAATGATTCTAGAATCCTAGATATTCATAAATATGTGTACTTTCAATGCAAAAATATAAAATTCTGGAATGTATGTCACTTGTTTAAAAAAATCGTAATGGCATGCCATCTTCAATTATTCGTTCATAAGCGGCTTTGGACATTTTCCATTTTCTAATTTTTTTTTCTTTTTTCTTGATTGAACTTCTATTAACTTTACGTGTGTTGCACATACCAAATGACTATATTGACAACTTATGACATCCGACTGATAGTCTTGAAAGTGAACATGACTATCGGTTTGATGGGTTTCTTGAAAAAATATCCTTTCAATACGATGGATCCTCTTTCATATATAAAATTGTTATCATCAAAATCTTCTAATAACCTCATCTTTTGTTCTGTGCATCACATCAAATAATATTTCACATTTTCAGTGTTGTCTACAGGTGCAACCATGACAAAGACATCTCCTACAAATAATTCGATATGCTCCAACAAGTAGTTTGTGTTAGATTAGCACACATGCACGTGCCATTAAACTTGAATCTACTATATATATATAAATTTTATATATCCAACTTACCAGTACATCTACAAGTTGTTTAAATACTTAAACATAAAAATTACCTTCTCTAACAATATCAGAAACTCTATCGCCATCAACTGACACTATAGTTTCATTTGATTCCATCTCCTCTGAGCTTGCAAGTGGCATTTTCCCTTTTATATTAAGTTCGGTAGGTCTCCAAGCTTTAACATATTTCGCATTTTCATTTTCGCAAATCTCTATGGATTCTGTGTCCTTTATGCAAACTGAACAAAAACAAGATTCGTTTCTTCTATCAAATGCAAACACATTTTGATAGCATTTTGTTTTAATTGAATGCACTTTTTGTGTCCCATGTATTGTATCAACTTCATACGGGATTGATCTATTTACATCTTGGATTCTAACATACCAAAAAAACCTGCACAAGACAAGAACTTGTTAACTTAAAATATATCAAGAAAATGATTGAAGATCATATAAATTTGAACACATGAATAAAAATATCCTGTGTACATGTGTAACATGTATATACACACACTTGCGCACATCCCTTGACGGATTATTTTAATGGATTAACGCCAATTTTCACCATTCAACAACTTGATCAGGGGAWTCAAATCGATTGGCATGAGGGTTCATCTGATACCTTCGAAGTGCTCGTTTTACATATGCCCCTGCATCGTCGTGCTCTAGTTTTCCATGACTAGTCTCAAAAAAATTCCAACAATGTGTAATGTTTGATTTCTTATGAAGACAACACAACCAATAGAATCATTGTTAAGATTTGAACTGGGCCACACATCCATCTGACCATATCCAATGCCGATGGAATCCGATCCCACATTCTTTCAATGAATCATAAAATTGATCAAAACAATGTTATACATAACGTGTATCATGTGCTCGATCATCACTTATATAAAAATGATATTCTTTACTAACATGCCAATTGTCATTGGTGTTTTCTATGTTATCATGACTCCATTGAACATGTCTATATAGAACGTGAACAAATATAGTGATTTGATCAGAATGATAATATTCACTCTGTATTTCTTTTTGTGCATCGATTGTGTAATTCTCTTCAAAATCAACTACATACAAAATTGTGCATGGTGGAAACACTTCACGAGATTGTTTGAATTGTAGGCCTTGCCATCGAGCTCTATGTGAATGCTTAGTGTATTTATAAATTTCTTCCTCAAACTTCTTCAAAAAATCTATCACACAGATTTTATCTACTTTCAAATCAATCCTTTTGGAAATAACATTTGAAGAATGTGGAACCGTGCTGCCGATATATTCATATCTCTTCCAATTGACTATTATATTAGAAAATGATTGATCATTCATATCAATAGGATACTTTGAGTGAAACAAACTTAGATTTCCACAACGTTCACATTTCTTTCCATCAACACATTTTTTTTGGTAAAATAATTCATCACCTTCTCTTTCACATAGAATTTCAGAGATAAAAGCACGGAATGTGGAAGGAGGAGGTGAACTTGGCCATAATTTTTTACCAAAATCAAGAAAGTTGTCGTAATATAACTCAAATTACACATGATAATGACAACAACAAGTGTCACAAACAATGATGGGTCTAACAAACCATGGTCTTTGTTACACAAATGTATTGATGGAAATTTTAACTTCTTTGTGCCCTTCTTTGAACTTATTGAACGATTATATTTGTGTCATTGACAATACATGTTTTGGATGTTCTTCATATTGTTTTCGTGCTATTATTCATTGCAGCACATCCCTTGTATGTGGTGAAACACGATATTATGTCAACCAACAATTATGGGCCGATTCTTTAACATTTTCTGCAAGTCTATCTTTGTAGGGTTGTCTAGAAATAACTTTCCAACAAACAAGTTCATCATTTGCAATAAAACATTTCTATGTTCGTACAATGTTTTTCTTGAGGTTCCCATCGCTTTTTCTGCGTGTTGTGTCAAACGATCTTATTTATTGCTAGATGAAACAATTGTTGCTTGTATCACTCTACGTGCAACACCGGCATCTGTTTTTCAAGATTTCCAAAATCTTTTAATACACTAGTTATATTGACAAAGACATTCTGTTTCACCTTTGTATCTTTTGTCGACTTTTGAATACCCAATAATGATGTAGCTTCTTTTAACTTTCTTGACTTTATTAGACAGAGTAAAAGTTGATCTTGTATTGTTACTGATTCATCTTTGAAAAAAATATTATATATATTCGTAAGACGATATCTTATATAATGATTAACTTATTTCTTCCCAAATTTGTCAGTATCAACATTTTCTAATATTTCACCATCAATGTTGATAGATTCTTCTTCATATTTCAATTTAAAGTTTATATTAAAAAACAAAACCAAACATACATTCACTAGAAACTATATACAAGTGTTCATCTTATATTATCTATATTTATGTACATACCTATAGATGATTCAACTTATGCTTCAATTTCGGTTTCAACGACTTCATCGACGTTATGAGGCAAATCTATTTATGTTTTTTGAAAAACATCAAATCCGAATTACAATTAATTATATTTTAAAAATTAATTTAAATAAATGAATTCTATACTTTTAATATAGACAATATGTACATGCATGCCTGGTTGGACTTCTTCTTGTTGAAAATCTCTATTTACATCATCATCATTTCTTTCTTCAATATTTTCACTTTCTCGTTTCTTTCTCCAATAATGCTCTTTCCTTTGTTCGTTATGGTGAGTTTCGTCTCGAGTGCGATCAAATTTTCTCTTGTGCAAACTCTTGTTTCCCATGAGTATAGTTATCTGTAAAAGTTTTAAAAAAATTAACATTTAAGAATAGTCTTAGAAAAAATTCTTTGTCACAAAAATTATTAAAAAATAATATCAAGAATTTTATGTTCAACAAAGTCTTCACCTTGAAAAAATGTTCAACAAAGTTTTCAATATATAATTTTTTTTTGCATCAAAACATCAACAACCTTGTTCAAAACAACGAAAAAGATGATTCAAACTTTTTCTTAAGGACTCCACATATGCAAAACAATGAAACGAGTGAGTGAATTGTGTTAAATTGGTGCGGTCGAAAGCGTATTTATAAGATTTGGCACCAATTGAAACGAAACGATGCATCCCTTAATTTTTTTTTTCCGACCAACGAAATTCTCTCACCGAACTTTCGATCGAAACAATAATGTTCAGCCGAAAAACAAGGAATCCGTCTATTTTTTACGATTTCCTTTAGAAAAATATCTTTCTGCCGAAAAAGTACTTTTCGGCTGAAAGATTATTTCGGCTGAAAAACTACGAATGGGACTGTTTGCAAAAATTTGAGAATTCCCTCCATCTTACTTGAAATTTGGAGGTTGCAGACTCCTGCAAATACTTAGAATTTAGTTTGAAAATTGATACCAACATTTGCAAAATTGAATCTACTTTCTATGGATATTATTTTATTTCATTTTCATTGTTTTTATCTAATTTTATTTAATTTAAAAAAAAAATCACTGCATAATATTTTCAGGTGACATTATGATTCAATGAATTGAAATATCCGTATCTCTAAAAATACACAGTGGAAAATTTAGAAAAAATTATATTCAGAATCCTTCAACTGTTCTCTTCAAAAGAGTATTTTTAGATTTTACTTTTAAGTAAAAATTAAGATAGATACAAAGTGGGGGAAAACATGTTTTTAAAATATGCAACTTTTTCAACTTGGTCAACTTCAAAAAATTCTAGAAATTGAAATATTTATCCATTAGATTCAAAATTATAGTCATAAGAAAATAAAGTCTCTGTAGATTGTTGTAGTATATTTCGTTTGTCAAAAACAAAAGTTTAATAATAGATACATTGTTGGGGGGAAACATAACTCATTATGATTCCTTTCATTTTTAAGGAACATACTGTGAAACAATTGCCAAATTGACATATCAAATCTCAATAAAAATAATTTGAAAAATAGTCAGTAGAAAGTTAACAAAATTATGCACAAGTTTTTTTTAACTCTAAAGTGAAATTCTAAATAAAAAAAATACTTTGTATACCGAAAGTTGAAGAACTTGTGAAAATATAGTTTTTTTTTCTCATAAAACAAGCAAAATAGACAACCATCTTCATGATTTTACCCTTAAAACATTTTATCACCAACAAAGAATCCTTGAAAATGTTGATGTGTGAGATTTACTTTTCCTTTGCCAGGGAGATTAGTAGTTTGACCGCCATAAATTCACTATGTTTGTTAGTTGCTTCCCCAAGGTGAGATGCAAAGGAAATTTTGGTGGAAGCATCCAAGTGTAGGATTCCCTCTGTAGCTCCCATGGAGGGGAAGCCTGGGGCCACACCATCAAAGAAAGCCTAGGGGGAGGAAGGGTCAATGTTGGGGGGCAGAGGGTGGAAGGGATTGGAGAATAAAAAAGGATGTGACAGAGCATCGAGAGGGGGAGGGCTCAAGGTCTTCAAAAATGGCTTTGCTTTTGGTGAGCCATATACCCCAAGCTGTAATTAGAGGGACGACTTTGTGGGGAGCGGTGGAAAAGGAAGAGAGTTGGGATTTCAGGGTTGTGTCAATTGAGGTGAATTATCAACTGTCTGTGATCCCTAGCGCATAATTTATGTCAACACAAATAGCCTTGGAGAAGAGGCATTGTATAAATATATGGGGAATATTCTCATTTTCTTGTTTGAAAAGGGCACAACGACTAGGGCCAATAAAACTTTGCTTTTGCAGATTTTCCTAGGTGGGTGATTTATTGGTGAGGAGTAGCCACATGAATAATTTGGCTTTTGTTGGACACTTCAGCTTCCAGAGAAAGGTGCCCTACCATGGGGTTGGCCTATCAATATGTTCTAGGATTAATGCAGAGTATCCATGCTTTGGAGCATAATTTCCGATAGGATTGAAAGACCATATGAGGGAATCCTTTTGATCAAAGAGATTTACCATGGAGGTGGTCAAGGCATCTGTGTAGTTTCTCCAAATAGGAGCACATGCTTCATAAAATCCTATATCGTTCCCACTCAACCAACTGGTAGTGCCCGTCACTAAGTCCTATCTGGAGATTTCTTGTAGATAAAATAAACCTGGATTGTTGATGTTCTATATCATAGGCTTCAGGAGGATGTGTTTTCCTTTGCATTAAATCCATGGGTCTTTGCTGATAAGGATGTATACACGGTTTGGTAAGCTGTTGAAAGTGGTTATACTGCACCATCTACCCCACCTACTGATATTGCAACAAATAAGTTATGCAATGACAATTCAAGAGCAGTCGGTTCTTAATTGCACCCATAAAACTTGAAGGTCAAGAATCCAATCAAAAGGAAATACAAGAAACACTTGATAATAAAAATGAAGTTTAACCATGAATCGCGTGCGCCATAACTCTGCAACTCCGCTGCTAGGGTTGTCGCAGCCATGGAGGAGCAGGGCTCGCCTAGGGATTCCTCTCCTCCCCATCCTCCTCTGCCACTCCCAAACGATGTCGCTTTCAGCTCGTTGATTAAATCTTTGCCCAAGAAGAAGAAGGCGGAATGCTCGAAATTTGTCAAAAGAGTGGAAGCAATGCCAGAGGTTTCTCTCCCACCGGATATTCCTATACAGGTAGCCTTATCAATGTTTGAACAAGCGCTTGTGGGGAAGTTCACTAGCCTGTGGCTGTCCCCTAAAGCCACTGAAACATGGGTGATAAAAAATTGGAAGCCGTTGATTAAACAAAATGTCATCTCTCACTTCCTGGGCAGAGGTTATTTCCTCTTCGAATTCACCTCCAAAGAAGATAAGGAGTTGATCTTTAGGAATGGCCCATACTTCATGGGACCCCAAGGACTGTATCTAAATAAGTGGACTCCGGACTTCGACCTAGAAGAGGACGTTCCTTCGACAGTTCCAGTTTGGGTTAGACTGCCTAACCTCCTAATACATTGCTGGAATTGGGACTCATTGAAACACATAGGAGATGCACTGGGCAAGTTCATTGATAGGGCAAATAATAAAGACCAATACGACTGCGCCCAAATTTGTGTGAAGGTGGACCTTGAAGTAGGACTTCTGGAAGCTATCAAAATTAATGTCAGAAGTTGGTCTCATATCCATAAGCTGGACTATGAACAACTCCCGTTCAAGTGACGGGGATGCCACGAATATGACCACTTCACCAGAAATTGTCCAAAAAAAAATGAGGAAGATAAGGGCAAAGAGGAAGGATGGAAACAGGTCAAGAGATCCAAAACTAACCCCATGGTCTCAAATATGGCAGGACAGGAAAAGAGCAAAGGATACCAGTCCAAAGGCAATAGCGCGTCCCAGAAAATCCTCCACCCAAAAGACTCATAAAATATGTTTGAAACCCTTGACTTGGTTTCTCAAGATCTCCCTGAAAGGGATCCGCCTCAGAAAGAGAAGACAGAGAATACAAGAACGGAAGACAATGAGCCCATTGAGAATGCAGTGATAAAGGACTCAAGGCATGGGGAAAGAGAACCTTAAAGTTCCAAAGACAAACGCACAGCCAGTGATGTGGAAAGTCAAGGCTCAGAAGAATCTAAGGAGGAAGGAGAGATAGAAGACTCTCTCACCACGGTCTGGATATCAGCAAGAGGAAGGCCATCATCCAGGGACAAGAGAGAAAAAGAAACATATAAAGACAAAGTGCAGGGAAGTCAACCAAGTTTGGAATTTTTTTTGGCTAAAACCCCTAAGCTGGCAAGAAACCAAGGACAGGGCTCCAAGGGGGCCCCTCACTCTCATAAAAATAAATAATGAAAGTGATCTCCTGGAATTGCAGAGGTTTGGGAAGTAAGATGAAAGAAGAAGCCATGAAGACCCTAATCATGACAGAAAACCCAGACATAATGCTCGTCTAGGAGACAAAATTGGAGGAAAACCTCTTCCATCAAAACAACAAAAGTTACTGGAGCAAAGGAGGGACAAAGGCTGTCTTAGCTAGAGGGTCATCTGGAGGTCTAGGCACTCTTTGGAACACTTCCAAATTCAATATGGTAGTTGAGAAAAAAAATGTTCACTGGCTGTTCACAAAATTTCAACATTTAGACTCGTAGGAGGTTTTCAGTCTTTTCAATGTATACGTTCTGGTAAATGCAGGGGAAAATAAATCTTGTTGGGACTCTCTAAGATCCTTAGCGGATGAGGAGGTCCTGGAAAATATTATAATTGCAGGGGACCTGAACATCTCCCTCAGCCAAAGTGAAAAGCGAGGGGGCAGCATAGTAAGAGATCCGGCTCGAGAGTGGGTGGAGGACTTCATCCACGACTGGGATCTCATTGATATCAAACCTTGCAGAGGTAAGTATACCTGGTCAAATAAATGGGTGGGTCCTGGGCATATCGCTGCGAGATTAGATAGATTTCTCCTTCAAAGTTCTTATCTCCTTCTTGGTCTTGACACGAAAATGAATATTCTTTCTAACAACACTTCAAATCATAAGCCTATAAAGCTGACTCTCTCAACCCAAAGGAATTTAGGTCCTATCCCCTTTTCGATTTAGTCCTCTTTGGATAAACCAAAAGGACTTTTTAAAGAAGATCGAAGAAATATGGAAGACGCCAGTCATGGGGTCTCCATTCTTCGTTTGGGAGGAGAAGCTAAGAAGAGTTAAGTCAGCTTTGAAAAGTTGGGCTAAAATCATTCCTAGTCCCGCGGAGGAAAGAAAGCAAACCCAAGCAGCTCTTGAGTCCCATCAAGACTACATGGAAGAGGCTGATATTTCGAGCTATACTCTAAAAAGAGAGGAAGAGCTACAACAAAATTTTCAGAATGCCTGCAGACAGGAGGAGGAATACTGGAGACAAAAATCCAGAAGTCTTTGGTTGAAATTTGGAGACAGAAACATTTCTTTCTTCCAAAAGTAAGCCCAATCTAGAAGAGGTTACAATTCCATTTCAGAGATTAAGGATGACACACAAAATTATGGGGACTTTTCAAGCATTAAAAAGTCTGCCTACATTCACTTTAAAAAGCTTTTTAATGAAGCAGAGGCGTAGGGATGCAATGATAACCTCCTAAATGAAATACCTATTAAAATCACAGCTAGAATGAATCAGAAGCTCGAGACTAAGGTCACTAGGAAATAAATAAAGGCTGCCCTGTTTGCCATGAGTCCTGATAAAGCACCAGACCCTGATGGGTTTACAACAAATTTCATCCAAACCTGTTGGCAGATTGTGAAAAAAGATCTTCACAAAATGGTTGTAAAATCCCAAGACTATAAAAAAGTTGGGGGCATCATGAACTCTACCTTCCTATCCCTCATTCCGAAAGAAAAGGGTGCAAACTCCTTCAATAGGTTTTGCCCCATCTCCCTTTGCAACATTGGATACAAGATCATCTCAAAGGCGATTTCCAGCAGACTGAAAGGGCTTCTTTCAGACCTCATTCCGAAGAACCAAGGGGGATTTGTTCAAGGAAGGCAAATCACAGATAATATAATACTAGTCGAAGAGGCGCTTCACTCAAGTCTGAAGAGAAAAGAAAAAGGTATGATAGCCAATCTTGACTTCGCAAATGCTTTCGACAGGGTTAGGCACTCTTTTCTGTTCAAAGTTTTGTACAAGTTTGGTTTTGGGACTAGCTTCATAAATTGGATCAAAGCATGCATTTCCGAGCTTTGGATTGCTCCGTTGGTGAATGGGAGAGCTGCAGAATTTTTCAAAGCATCGTGAGGGCTCAGGCAAGGATGCCCACTCTCACCCATGCTCTATGTCCTCCAAGCCTCTTCCCTAAACTTTATTCTGGAAAAAAGAAGAATTAACCAGGATATTCTAGGCCTTCAAATTGCGAGAGGAGTAAAAGAAATTAATCATGCTTTATTCGCAGATGATTCCCTTCTCCTTGGGGTAGCTACTGTCCACACTGCCTCTCAATTTAAATTAGTGGTGGATGAGTTCTGCGAGGCCTCGGGCAGTAAATTGAATGCTGAGAAGTGCCACTTCTATGGCTGGAATGTGTCTCAAAATGACATTAATGCCATAGCCAGATGCTGGGGCTTTGCAGGATCCATGCACTGGACTTCCTTTAAGTATCTTGAACTGCCGATTCTTCAGAAGAAACTTTTAGGTAAGGATTGGATCCCCCTTCTAGACAAATTTAAAAATAAATTGCAGACTTGGGGCTTCTCTTGGTTGAACCTTGCAGGGAAGACGATGCTCATTAAATCAGTTTTGAACAACCTCCCAATCTATCAAGCTTCCCTTATGCTTGCTCCTCTGGGAATTCTCAGAAAAATGGAAGGCATAGTAAGAAGTTTTTTCTGGAAAGGTGGAAAATAGAACAGAAATAGATTGCCCCTTGTCAATTGGGATAAAGTTACCAAGCCTTTTTTAGAGGGAGGCCTGAATTTCAAAGATACGAGAATTCAAAATTTAGCGCTGGGTGCCAAAATTGTTTGGAGGCAGGTTGCCCTAAGGCCAATTGGGCTCAGTGTGCCCTCTGGAAGAAATACTTCTCGGGCCCAAGAAAACACAGTCTAGACAGACCTTGCCAAACCGCTAATGGATCGCAAATTCATAAACTCTGTATGCAAGCCCAAACTCTCATACAAGACAATCTTTTCTAGGTCCCGGGGAATGGTAAATCCATTGATCTGTGGGAGGATTGTATAATGAATGAGGCACCCCTAGCGGATGTCCGTGAGCTTCATGACTTTCATATTTGGATGAAGAACGCAGGCCTGGCCTCTCTATGGGACATATCCATCTGGAATGATAAAGTCTGGCTGGACTGGATGAATCCAGAATTGCCAAGTAACCTCGAAAACGCTTGGTTGAACCTTCGCGCCAGGCTCAAAGGTAAGGCTCCAATACAGGAGAAGAAGCATGATCAGAGAGGCAGGGGGAAGTATACCGACTCTTACTCTGTGGCACTTGGTTATAAAATGTTGTGAGCAATTCCCTATGCTCCCCCATGTCCAACGATATGGAAAGGCCTCTGGAAACAGAAGTGCATTCCCAAAATTGACTTATTCAACTGGCTGCTCTGCCACAATCGGATTCTTACAGTAGACAATCTTATGAGAAAAGGCTTCCACGGCCTCTCCAGATGCTGCCTGTGTTTGGAGAATGAAGAAAACGCCCAACATATTATGCTGAATTGCAAATTCGCTTTAGAAGTCTGGGGCGAAGTTTTGAACCACTTCCCTGTGCACACATCACTTCCATCCTCCATTTTTGATTTACATGCGAACTGGATGCACCATTACCCTGGACAGATTCCAAATAACAGTTGGTGCAAGGCCGCTTGGTTGGTCCTACCAAAGTTGATCTGCTGGCAAATTTGGTTGGAACGAAACAATAGGATCTTCCAGGGAAAAAAGCATAATGCAAATATTGTCAAGACCAAGATTTTAACCACCCTCAAAGATTTCTTGAAGGAGAATATACGAACCATTACCGACATAAATCTCTCCCCTCATGAGGTGGAGTGGGGGAAATCGCTGGGATTGAATTCTTCCAACGCAGAAATCCAGCCGAAAAAGGGAAAAGATTGGCAAATTAGAATGCCATAAAATAGCTTCAGCAATTGGAACAAGGAAATTGACTGTTACTCTTTGTTTTTCGATGGGGTAGCAAAAGGAAATCCGGGAAATGCAGGTGCAGGTCGAGTCATCAAGAATATAGAGGGACAAATTGAGCACAGGTATGTGTGGGCATTAGGCCAAGACACCAATACCCAAGCAGAGGCGATGGCTTTGATGCAAGGTCTCAAGATCTTACAAAAGGCA
>JASDQU011439954.1:564-16377 GCA_032191745.1 Picea mariana | reverse complement strand
CAATGGTGTTGAGGGGAGTTTGATGTGGAACTATGTACAAGTTTTTAGGAATCACATATACTGGTGGGTGTAACAGTTCTATCGTCCTTGAGTAGAGAAATAAAGAAGACACGATTCATATTGTCCCTGGAAAGAATACCATGCTATGTCATCAAAGATTGGGACATATTGGAGAAAATGGCTTTCAAACATTGCACAGTAAAGGTATGGTTGAAGGTATGTCTAATTGCACCCTGGATTTGGATTTTTGTAAACATTGCATATATGGTAAACATAATCGAGTAAGATTCTCATATGCTGCTACAAGAGCAAAGGGGATCTTAAAGTCGATACATAGTGATGTGTTTTGATCCGGATTATTTTCGACACGAAATGAGAGTGGAGATATAATAAAGAAATGCACAGAGATATTGCGGATATCCAATAATATAACAGAAATGTATAAGAGATGCAACCATAAACACAGAGATATAGTAATACACAATTTCTATTAATGAAAGAAATGTACAGACTGTAAAAATACAGAGTGAAAGACTTGCTAGAATGGTGGAAACTTATCTCTGAGAAGAGATGTGACAGATACTTGCATTCACAAGAATATTATTTTACAATGAGGCTCCAAAGGCATTTTTATCATAAAGAAAATCCAAAACCCTATCCCCAGAAGATGAAAAGCCAATAGTTTTGTGGACCCCGTTTTGGGTAGTTTGGTGTATCAACTTTTCAGGGGCGTAACTTTGGCATACGATCTCTGTTTGGGGCGCACGATAGCTCATTGGAAATGTATCGTCGAGGAGATTCATTTAGGGGGCTCAATTAGAGACTTCAACTATCATTGATAATCTTGATCCAAAAAAACCTTCATTTCAACCCTCAAAATGGCCCCGGAAGTTAAAAATTGCTAAAAATAGTAAATTACCAAAATTGCCAGAAAATTGTTTTGAGCCAATTGGAAAAGGTGGGTGGCCACTGATATACACCTAGATCAATCCTCCCTCCTTAGGAATAAATTTTCTTCATTGTGTTGAGTGCCTAGGGGAGAGGGAAAAGCATTTGTTGAATCTGCATCTTGATGAGTTGCTTTCCTTGTTGGAGAAGTTTTGTTGCTTAGCTTGTTGAAGGTTGTCACGAACATGTGGTTGGAAGGGTTGGACCTTTTTAACTAGTCTGGATACATGATATTCCTTTGTGTGGAAGGAATCTTTACAATTTGCTGCAATCTTGTCGACCTGCTTCTATTTGATAGAAGGTGCTTGGGCTGAGGCTGTAGTGGTTGCAATATCCTTATGTTCACCTTTTGAATAGATTGTGAAGAAGCTGAATTTTGTAGTATGAGATACTACCTTGCAACACTGTTTAGGTGGAACAGTAGTCGGAACTACCTATGGTATTCTGTAGAGATGACCCCCTAGAGAAACAATGACATTGCGGGGTTGAGACTCATAAACACCATGGTGCTTCCACATATATGATTGGCCCAAGAGAACATCACAGACATCTAGTGGGGAAACATCACATAATACCTAATCCTTGAAGGGCTGGATTCCATATGGTAATTGACATTGTTGGCTGACACAAATATCTCTTCCTTGGAGAAGCCACCAAATGTTGTATGGTTGCGAGTGTGGTGTTGTCGACAATCCTAACTGTTTGATGACCTCTACTGAGATGAGGTTCTTCTGGCTTTTGGTATCAACAATAAAATGCAGTGGGGTCCCCTTCACCCACATCTGTGAATGAAAAAGGTGCCCCCCTCTTCAAGATCTGTTGGTTCTTCTGGTTGAATTGTTGCGGTTCCGACAATAGTAGTGGGGTCTGTGTCAATGATCTGTCATTTACCAGTATTTTCATAATCATATTCTGAATCAAGTTTCGTCTCCTTGTCTTTGATCTTGGCCACCAATCACTGTTTTGAGCGACATTCCTCGATGTTGTGCCATGGGATTTTGTGGAAATCACACCATTTTCTGGTCTCCTTCTTTGTCTTTCTGTGACCCTTATTTTCCTGTGGCTTGGACTGGTTTTCGAGAGAATATTTGTTAGGGTCGTCTTTATCATACTTTGGTTGTTTCATATTTGTAGACCCAAACTCCCATTTTTTCTGGTGCTTAAATTTCTGCTCGATTTTAACAACATATTGATAAGCAACACCGTGTGATGAGATTTCTAGAAAATCCATTTCAGTTTGGATGTATCTATGTAGAGCCCCACGGTCTTTTAGAACCAAATGTCGTTCGAAGTCTTTGATACCTAGCTTGGTGCACAAGATATGGAAGGAATTGGTGAAATCCGAAACTTCTTGGCCCCTCTCTTTCCGCAGTGTGGTCCATCTCATGTACTGGTCCTCATAGTTTCCAATAGAGTAATACTGTTCCTTTACCGTATCCACAAAAAAATATCAAGTGGGCTCGACCCCATATATTCCAGACTCCTCTGTGGAACTTTTCTCCCAGTAATTTTCCCACCAATTTTTGACATGGGGGAGATCTTTAAGGAGTGCGAAGGTGATATTTTCCCTATCGAAAAAATTATGAACAAAGAAATAACCTTCTAATAGATTTAACCATTTGTCTAGGGCATCCGCATCTATCCGACCTTCAAATACGGGAATATCAAAACTAACTTGTACCTTGAAAGGAGAGGTGATTCCAAAGTGGATGTTTGATCAAGATGTGCATGTTTCTATCGGCATGTGTTAAAGGATGTGGGAACAATTCTTCATCATTTCGTCTCTCTGTCGCGTGAGATATTTCTCAAGCAACAAATTGATAGGATCGTTTACTCCATCATTTTTCTTTTCTTCTACCATGGAGGGTTTATTGGGTGTGAAAGAGCAATTGTCTTCAAGAGAGACAAGATCGAGACCCAACTTGCTATACTCGGACCTCGTCGGGGACATGCACTTAAAAATGATCAAAAGCAACCTGCTCTGATACCACTGATCCAAATTATTTTCGGCACGAAATGAGAGCAGAGATATAGTAAAGAAATGCACAGAGATATCATAGATATCCAATAATATAACAAAAATGTATCATATATGGAACCATAAACACAAAGATACAATAATACATTATTTCTATTAATGAAATAAATGTACAGAGATTGTAAAAATATAGAGTGAAAGACTCCCTAGAATGGTGGTAGCTTATCTCTGAGAAGAGATGTGACGGATACTTGCATTCACAAGAAGATGATTTTACAATGAGGCTCCAAAGGAATTTTTATCATAAATAAAATCCAAAACCCTAACCCTGGAAGATGAAAATCCAACAGTTTTGTGGACCCCGTTTTGGGTAGTTTGGTGTATCAACTTCCCGGGGGTGTAACTTTGGCATACAATCTCTGTTTGGGGTGCATGATAGCTTGCTAAAAAGGTATCGTCAAGGATATTGATTTAGGGGGCTCAATCAAAGATTTTTTCTATCATTGAGAGGATCGATCCCAAAAAACCTTCATTTTGGCCCTCAAAATGGCCTCGGAAGTTAAAAACTGCTAAACATAGTAAATTACCAAAATTGCCAGAAACCTGTTTTGAGCCAGTTGGAAAAGGTGGGTGGCCACCTATATTCACCTGGATCATGTTTGGACCTATGCCTATTCCATCACTAGGTAAATCTGTGTATTATGTTTCATTCATAGATGATTTCTCAAGGAACATGTTGGAACACATATAATCCTAAGCCTTGAACTTTACTTTCTCGAACTTCATCTTTGCTAAACAATAACTCAGAATTCAGATTTCAAAGGTTTAAATCAAATTTACTACTAATCATAAGGCGCACATGATATCCGTCATTGATAAAGTTCCCCCATTGATCGAACGATCTCCTTTTTCCCCAAGTTTTGGAGCTGCATGATTGTTAAAGAATCAAATCACTAAAGGCCAATTCAGAGCTTCGTGCATCGGTTGTTTCGACAGGTCTTCACAATTAAAGTCTCGAAACCCGAAAGTGTATGTTATCACTTTCTACACACCTTAAAAGACACGAGTCATGGTACATGTGTACCCTTTGAGTCTTCCCTGGGTTGACACATGGCATCTATTTTCAACCTTTTCATATGAAGATTCATACAATTCTAAGTAACACGTGGCATCCCTTGGTCTCGACACGTCATCTAAAGTGATGTCATACTTGACACGTCACTACGGGTAGTGGCCTTTTTAGAAATATAATAAAGAGCTAACTTGCAAATCCACAAAGTAGCAAAATGATGAAATATTAAATCTTAATTAGTTAATTTAATCGTGATTAAAATATAGTTAACAACTTCATACTTCAGAATTTGGACCTTTACCATCCATCACATCTTGAAATCTTTGAAGTCCGAACTTTTGAAACACTTGAAACTTAAACAGGGTTAATTAAAACTTAAAAATGATTATCTAATAATTAATCATTTCACAGTTTTGGGTTTCGGGGATTCTATCTTAAGCAACTTTGAAAAATCCCGAAGTTTGAATAGCCGAAATCACTTCAATTTAAACACAATTAATTAATGTTTTAAACGAGATTATCTAGTAATTAACCTTAGTGGATTCGTGATTCGGGAAATTTCAAATTTTTTTCATCCAAAACTCCCGACCATGAACTGTCGATATTAATGGCATTTATCATAAACCAACGGTAATATTTTTTAGCGTGGATTGCAGATCACCATATATACTTTTTCATTAAGGTTAATAAATTTGTCGTCAGTAAAGGCGTACTCAAGTCAATGCACCTGAGGTGAATACGAATGCTTGATTTTGAATTCTATTTTCATTCTCGCATAATAGTAAGTTTTAGCCAACTGAGAAGCTCAGACATCCTCCTATAACATGTAAACCCATTCCTATTTTATCAATATCATGGCACCATGGAATATTGCTAAAGAAGCTGGTGAAAGTGAAAATCTGAATGCAGATGTTCTGTCGGATACCTCACCGAGAGCCATTGACATTGTGAAATCTTTGACACACGTGTTTGATATTCTAGAGCATGAGATTATAAATTGCCCAGAGGATTCAGGCGACGAAGTGAGTGAAAATCATGCAACTAAACTCGGGGATATAGCTTAGTCATAGCTACACAAAATAACTGCGTGTCCGAGACTCATTCTGTATAACGACATGATAGGTTGGGCCCTGGAAAACGTCGACATTCAAACCAAGAGCATTTACAACTCTCAAAAGGTTGTTGTTGGGTATTTTCAACCAAAACACATACAAGTAATGTATAAGCTATCCCCCAAATTTAAATATAATAGCAATGTTGCGTTCCTACTGGATTTTGAACAACACGAGTGTATACGATATGATAAAACCTATCCAGATATAATCAAGACCTGGTGGGGGCACCCAGAAAAATTCAGATCCAATGTTCATGGCATTTATGAAACAACGTAGTTATATACCCATATGATTTACGTATCTCTGATGCTTTGTAGGATATTTAGAAAGAAGAACTCCACTCATTTCATAATAGCATGGGTGGCAATTATGCATGAAGTGGCTGAGGGATACTCTTTCAATTGGGCCAAGATGTTATCAGATAATCTGGCCAAGGAAATCAATGAATACCAGCTGGCTAAATAAAAGGGATAGTCTGCCCCTTTCTACATGTCTGCATATATTATGGATGTCATATACTTCATAACCCCTTTCCCACTAATGAATTGGAGCTCGACTCCAACCAATGTCGAACCCATACACTTTTACCATTCCAAACTATGGGAGGAAAAGGCCAAATATTTCTTCTACATGTTATCACTCTGTAAATTTCCTAGAGGTTGACAACATAAGAAATCTACAAAAGGTAACTTTATCCAACCGCTTTCGAAGCTGGGATCTATCCCTTCCAACTTCAGAGAGGGATCTCTCTATATAATTTAGCTATGTTTCCAATTTTAAATATTAGGCTAGGTAAAGAAAAATGTTGGTTTTGTTGTCAAAGTGTTTTCGAATTGGTTGAGACAGTCTACACATCCATTGGGCTATGGGGTCTGTGTTTTAATAAAATATGAAATTCGAACCAGAAACGCAAAGTAAAACTTTCACAGGGAGAGATAATATAATCACTGGATTCTTTAATAGCAGAAAAGATGAGAAAGATAATTTCAACAAAGAAGCAATTAAGAATTTCTTTATTGAAAACACCAGAAGATTAAACACTAAAATCTTTCGAGTCAGAAACAGGGTATACGAGATAAATCCTGCAACATTCGCTACTCTTAAAGATTAGATTTAGAAAACAATATGATAACAAAGCGAGAATAGCATTCAACTTAAAGAGAAAAACATCACCAGCGAATACATGCAAGAATCATGTAAAAGTGCCTCCTTTGTATTAATGGAAGATCTCTTCAAAAATATTATAGTCTGATAGTGTCAGGGTGTGAATATCAACAACCCTCAATACTTTAAAAGATGAAGTATTTATAACTCAAATTACAAATGATCCTGTCATTAATGACCATGACGTGCTAAATCTATTTTTAGCCTAACTAACTCAACAAATTTCCTAAATCTAGGAACTGCTTGATGATGTGGTGTAACTGCATGCTGATTTCTGGGTGGGCCATTGATGAAGCCTCTACATGATCTCATCTGAATGGACTGGGACAACTCATCTGCTACTCGATCAGATCACAAAGTTCCTCCCATCGGAGATGATTGGGCACGTTGCTTTGAGTAGATGTCGATACACTTCATCCATTTCTGTGTACTTGGTGAAGGTAGGCTTGGTGAGGAAGACGTATCAAATCTCATGTTGGATACTGATGTGCCACTGAATAGCATCTAGAAATGCTTTGCTAGTGATGCTGTCTTGAATTCCTGCAAACTTTGAACTGTCTTTAGCCACATCAGCCAATCTCTTCTTGTAGTCTGGGAGTGTCATCAATTTATCATTGATTACCTTCAGACCAGGAAGACCTTTCTTCTGGAGAGCCTCAATATTACTAAAGAATCTTTGTACCCCTAGGTCCATGGCCTGAACCTTTTCTTCCAGCTGAAGCATTAATCCTCTCTTGGTCAAAACTCTTTTGACCTCAAGGAGGGTCTTTGTTCTGTCTTCAATTTTCAACTCTTCCATTTCTTCCCTGGTCTTAGAATTTAAGAACTTGATGATCTCGTTTGCCTATGTTGGCATCTCTCCCAATTCTGATCTGATATTATTGATGGACTGTTTGCTTCTCTATACCAATTCATTCTGCTCAAACATAATCTGGATCATAGGCAATATCTCATTCATGGACTTGGTGATGTCTGTCCATACACTATCTTTAACCTCGGTCAAAGTCTTTCCTTCCACTGTCTGCTTCCGGAGTTATTGTAACTCCTGCTTGAGCTGATCAGTCACCTACTTTTCCTTGGAGAGGCTAGTCTGGAAGGAATATTTGAGTTTCTGAAGGTTCTCAATCTCATTTTTAAGCCTGTTGATCTCTGTTTCCTACAGGTTCATCTTTTCCATAGACTTAGCCAGGTCGGTTGTCTTCTCCAGGGATGCCAATGGAGTCGTAGATGGGACTTCTGTCACTAATGTTGTACTCACTCCCAAAATTGGAATGGCACTCAATGCAATGACTTCCATCAGCTTCAACTGCTCTTTCTCTTTTACCAGATTCTCCATCTCAACTTCCATTTCTTTTAGCTGCGCATTTTTCTCCATGAGTAGCTTGAGCATTTCATCTTTCTCTCCTTCTTTCTCTGCTATCTCTTTCACCTGTGAGTCCTCTGTGGGTGGGAGCTTCAGTTGTTTCCTCAAGGAGGATATGCCAACATTCTTCTTCTTTATCATTTCCTTAGCTGCTTTCACGTTTGAGGGATCATAACCGATCTTGAGGACCAACTCCTCCAAAGTCTTGATCCTATTGTCCTTTGCAAAGGACAATATCTTCTCCAACTTGAGTTGTGTTTGAACATTGTTCAGGGACACCTGCAATTTGGATGCAGTAGTGGAAACATGTGCCAACGTATAGAAAACCATTTCCCCTATCTGCTTGTGCAGATCCATCTGATCGGCTGGATGCACGTCCTTCTTCTAGAAATCACAGGTGGCCCTTTTGTAGTCAATGATCACCTTTGGATTCGGTACTTGTGCCTTGAGGAAGGCCATATGCATTCTTCCCTTTTCGGTGTCAAAAGACGATAGCAACCTATGTTGCGCCGTCAACGTTTTCTTCCAGAACTAGGCACAAGTACTGCTGGTCAGGGTTTGGTTCCTTTTCTTGATCAGCTCATACTTTTCGAAGATGCTCAGCTTCGGTTCCACCTTGCCTGGCTGGGTGGTCAATGGAGAATCTGTAGACTTTTTTGGCATTGCTGAGGTTATAACCTTATGGAGGCTCGAACCAAAGGGTGGAATACCAACCTTGGTCACTGTAGTAGACGGGGATTATTTTTCCCCGGTCGGGCCAGGAACTGCGACAATCTTAGGCCTCTTGGTATGCAGCTGGAATTCTTCGGAAGATACCTCAGTGACAGGCGGAGACAAATCTTGCCTAGGCCTCTTCTCTTTCGGGACCTGTGGCATGGTTGTTTGAGATACAGTGGCTGGGGGATCCTACTGTTCTACTTCGACCAATGTGTTAGGATCCCATACTGTCTGATTTGCGAACTTCTCAACTTCAGGCCTAGACTCATGAACATATGGGATTTTTTTGTTCTTCACCCTCATCTCTGAGATGATCCCGCATGGATTGTAATGCCATGGGAAGCTCATGGAGAAATTCATTTCCCTCAGCATCATGTCTTCTTCTTCTCCAGTGCCACGATTGTTGCAAATGAAGGAGCCAATCTTCCCCTTGATTCTAAGATGCTACTTTTTCTTCAGTGACACAAAATGGATATCATCGGAATTTATTATCTACCTTATATATTCCAAAGTAAAAATCCTGACAGGAAGATACTTGGGCAGCTTATACGGTGCCAAATTTCACCTATATACTCTGATCTCGGTGTAATCCTGGTATAAATACCAATCACCTGTATTTGTGTTATCCGAGAGGTGCAGGATCCTCTGAACTTCATCGTTTATCTGAGGCTCGGGTTTGCCGCTTAGCATACTTACCACAAGGTGGTAGAATTGATCAATGAACTCCTTGAAATTGAACTCTTTGGAGTTGTGCTTGAGCAAGGAGGTCCATGCTGTCACTGCCTGGTGTCTACCTTCTCCATCCATCTTCTGCATGGAAAAAACAAATTTGTCTACTTGGAAGAAGACAAACATGTACGCTAGTATGGATGAGTATCAGAACATGCCTTCCGTGGAGAAATTCATGAACTGTTCGTGAATATTGTTCACTAGGAATGTGCTGAAGTCAAACTGGGTGGTGGGCTTTTCATCAGTAGAGAAGATGGATAGAAAACCTAGAATGGGTTCATCTACCCACTGATCAGAATAGTATCCTAACAAAGCAAAAAGGGATGAGATGATCTGGTTTTCTTTAGTTGAGAACATGGATGAAGGATAAGGAGGATTTGTGGAGGGAAATTGAGCGAATGGGGGAAGGAAAAGCTCGAATATTTGAGCTCTTTGGGGGAAGGTCATTTTCTAGTATAATTTTGTAAGAATTTCCAGGTTGAAGGGAGATGCAGAGTCGGATTGGGGGATTTGCATCATCTGTTCTATGGATTCAGGCGTGATGAGGAAAAGAATATCCCCGAATGAGGAGACTACGACTCTTTGCTCGGGAATGTAGTGGGCTTGGCACTTGAGTGCGAACTCTAGAAAATGGTGAATTTGAGGAAAGAGGTAAAAGGGTAAATTGGACTCCCAGATTCTGATTTCATCGCTCTGGTCCAAGAAGACCTCCTTGAGCCACGACTGAAGATCTGTGAAATCAAAATTGCACTTTGTATCTGTGATTAATCAGTCTTTTTCGACTAGTGGGATCCTATCAAGGTCGACAGGAGGCGGTAGAAACAAATTCTCCTCTCCTTCTGCTTGTTTGGACTTTGGCGCCATTTCTACAATAGTACCTGCAATATAAACAATGTTAGTGGGGGCGACTGACAGTGGATGAGGGAAACTGACTGTAACGAAGGATTAAACGGTGTAAAAACTCTCTGGTGCAATGAGTGGTAAATGGTGAGAAAGGGAGAATGAGGGTAGTTTTGAGTAAACGGGTATCCGTTGGGCATAGAAGACAAGTCAGCTAGATAACGGATAGGTTATCCAGTAATAAATGGCCAACAAATCATTTGGGGTGTGAGATGGCAGGTGACAGTAACTGGGGGAAATACGAACAGGTGACGTGGCGGCGATCGATTGGGATAAAATTCATGGTGATGGGGCTTGCCACGAATGACTGAGGGGGAAGAACTGATAGCAGTTATGGGACGTGACTATTTCAATAAAGGTGGATGGTGATGCCCAGGGGTGATGATGGTAGGTCAGACAGTAGGAGATGATGGGACCTGGGGCCATTAGATCATTTCCACGTATAAAGAGGAACCCGCCAGAGAAGGAATACCATTTCGGACCCCCCCCTCCCTCAGTTAAAGGAAGATCAGTTGGGGGGGTCTGAAATACATTTTGGGTTGTTGATCTGCGTGCCTGCTTCTGAGCTGTAGATCTATGCTCTTTGTTTATGACACATTCTGGATCCCCCCCCCTCCATTAAAGGCAGAATGGACGGGGGGGTCCGGAATCCAATACTAATCGTAGATATGAGCGCTTGATCTTAAGCCATCGAGATGCACGTGGGTCTTATTAGTGATTCCGAACACCCCCCCCGCCCCCTCTGTTAAATATAGAACAGTCGGGGGGGTTCGGAAAAACCTGTCCATCGTATATCTGAGCGTGATCATATGGACCATTGATACATGATTGAAGCAAAATTGAGGGCGCAAAAACATACATGTGCCTAGAAAACTTAGGACAAGTGCTTTTCACGGGTTTTCTTCAAGAATTTCATGTCAACACCACCAAGGGGTTAGGCAAACGACCTTTTAAGTATCTGAAACATGGTACAACACTTACATCAAACTGGTTCTTATTGAAATGAAGAAACAAAGCAACTAGCCTATATTCTAACCTAGCTTCCTATGACCATTAACCCAGATTAGATTGTTGGGTTAAGAAATTACTCTACCCTGGGGATATCTGACCAAGATTAGACAAGATTAGACAGTCTGGCCAGATTTATTCACTAATATAACCTAGACACTTTGGCTAAGATTAAACTGTTTAGCCAAACTCATTCACTACCCTATTAACATCAATTTAAAAAGAACTTGGCCATGCTTGAATGGTATGGACCAAGTTACTATTATTGNTTCAAATTATTTGCAGAATGAAAAATCATTTGTCAACAAAAAACACTATAGACAGAAAATATCCCAGTCACTAGTTTATCCTATAACTTATAGGGTGATAACAACGGCTCCACCTGGGGATGGTACTTTCCATGTGAAGTGCCAAGAATCCTGGTTCCTGTCATTCTGAAAATTTTTGCCTAGTAGCCTTCGTTGATTAATTAGCTTTATTCTCAAAAATTGGAAGATTAGTGGTCAGTATCTTAGGGCCTTCTCTTCGGGCTTCAACCAACTAACTAATGTTATTCACTCAGAAAATGCAAGCGAAAAATAAAAATAAAAAATGGTATGTACAATGGAGAGTGAAAACTCGAGTCTCTACTGGGGCGACACGTAATGCTTCAACATTTTTCCATTTACAGGTCCTCCTGGTAGATCTATCCCATCAGCATTGTTTAGCAAGAAAGCGTTGTTTCCCTTGAATGCTTGGATCATGTATGGTCCTCTCCATAGACTGTCAAATTTTCCATGCTTTCCCTTGTCTTCATTTCTGGCGTCCCATCTCAGCACCAAATCTCCTAGCTCAAAATCATCTTCCTTGGTTCTTTTGTCAAAAATCTTCTTGATGCTTTCTTGAATTAACTGAGTCTTGTTGAAAACATCTTCCCTAGACTACTGCAAATGGATCATATGGTTGATCCTTCTCTGTGAGTCATTTGGCTTGGCTTGTACCTCTTGAAGCAACTTCATGACAGGGACTCCTAAGGAAGTGGGGAAAACTGCTTCTGTGCCATAGACCAGCTGGTATGGTGACATACCGACTGACCTTTTGGTGGTCAGTCTGTCAGCCCATAATGCGAATACCAACTTGTTATGCCACGATTTCTTATTTTGCTGCAACATTTTCTTGATGATGTTCACCAAGGTTTTGTTTGAAGATTCTGCTAGCCCATTCCCCTGAGGGTAGTAAGCTGTGGAATGCCCAAACCAATGTGATACTAGTTGTAGAAATCTATGAGTTTCTTTGACCGAAAAGCAACTGCATTATCAGTTATAATCTTTCTAGGACATCCAAAGTAAGACAAGATATTATTTTCAAGGAATTTGATAATAACAAAGTCACTGGATTGCCTTCTTGGTACTGCTTCGATCCATTTGGTAAAATAATCAATGGCAGTGAGAATCCACTTGTGCTGGCCTTAAGAAAGGGGGTGTATTTCTCCAATGAAGTCCAGTCCCCATTGTTGGAAAGGGGCTTCAACTGAGATCGGTTTCAGGGGGAGAGGAAGGAGTTTCCTTTTTCCTTCAAAAAAGTGACATTGATGACATGCAGTCACTTTATGATGTACATCGACGAATAGGGTGGGCCAATAGAATCCAGCTCTGAGTATTTTTTTGGCTGTGACCTTCCAGTTCAGATGGCCTCCACATTCTCCTGCATGAAATTCTTGTAACACTTTGTCAGCTTCATCTTTCAATAAAAAATTTAATAGAATACCTCCAGGATCTTTCCAATACAGATTGCCTTCTAGAATATAGAATTTTAAGGCTTCCAACTTCAAAAATCTAGCTTTAGTCTTAGTCAAACTAGGGGGAACTTGTAAATTTTGCGAAACGAATATAAGGTCTTCGTACCATGGAGAGTTGAGAAAAACCTCTCTCACACTTGGAGTCGCTATCTCGTCCTGTTCATCTACTGCAGCTAAAAAATTAATGTCAAGAGCATGGAAATTAGATTCAACCATCAATTTAGCTAGGCCTTGACCTTTGATTAGTTTTGTAGGATTAATCTCTATGTCGTATTCTAAAATGACAACAATCCATTTTCCTCTTCTTCCATCTAGATTATCCTGGGTCAAAATGTCTTTTACCACCACATTCAGAACATATGCTATGGTGTGGAAATGGAGAATGTTGACCCTAAAATCTTTTATAGCTTTTACCAAGGAAAAAGCTTGTTTCTCCATTATCTTGTAATTCAGAGCAGTGTCTCTTAGCGCTTTAATAAATAAATCTATGGGTTGTTCATACCCTTCGTTGTTATTTTGTAGTAAGACTGCTGCTATAGTATGTTCAGAAGCGAAAGAAAAAAGATAGAAATTCTTAGTAAAATCAGGACTGATCAAGACAGGGGCCTCTGTGAGTGCTCGTTTGACTTGTTTGAAAGACTGTCTGGACTCAGTGTCCCATTTTATTTTTACATCTTTTTTAAGCATATTTGTAATGTTTCTGAGGATCTCTGCCAGATTGGGAATGAATCTTCACAGAAAGTTTATTCTCCTGATGAAAGACTGTAATTCTTTAATGTTTCTTGGGTGTTCTAATTTTTGTATGGCCTTGATTCTACTGGGGTCTCTTTTGATTCCGTCCTTGGAGATGATGTGTCCTAACAGTTTGCCTTTCTCTAGCCCTAAAAGGATTTTATTAGGATTTAAAGAAATCCCAAACCTTCTACATTTCTCGAAGACTCGTCTGAGGTGTCACAGGTGTTCATCATCAGATCGGGAAAACACAGTTACATCATCCAAATAGACGACAATAAATTTACCCGATTC
Organism: Picea mariana; assembly: GCA_032191745.1. NCBI lineage: Eukaryota > Viridiplantae > Streptophyta > Pinopsida > Pinales > Pinaceae > Picea > Picea mariana. Next base: position 2,580 of record JASDQU011439954.1, on the reverse strand, counting down.
TTCCACAAAGGCGATATCCATCGCTCTCTGGAAAGTGGCTCCAGCGTTCATCAAACCAAAAGGCATATTCACATACATGAAAGTGCCCCATGGTGTGGTGAAAGCGGTTTTGTCTTGGTAATCTGGGTGGACGAGGACCTGATTATAACCCGAGAAACCGTCCAGAAAAGATATTCAACTGGATCTAACTACCCTTTGAAGGATGTGGTCCATTTTTGGCAAGGGGTAATGATCCTTCAGGGAGACCTTATTCAAATTTCGGAAATCTATGCAAAGTCTGATTTCCCCAGATTTCTTACACGTAGGGACCAAATTAGAGACCCATTTGGAAAAACGCAACAGGACTATGATTTTGGCATCGTACATTTTTTTTTATTTCCTTTTCTATCAGAGGGAGTAACTTGGGATTTATCCTCCTAAGTTTCTATCTGAACAGTTTTTGGTCTTCTTTTATTGGAATCCTGTGTTGTATGATGCTGGTATCATAAGCTTTCAAATTCTCATAACCCCAGGCAAAGACATCAGAATATTCTTTGAACAGCTCAATGTATTTGAGTTTTTGCTCAGGGAGTAATGATTTAGACAATTTGACTATTCTGGGTTTCTCTTCGGTCCCTATATTACAGTCCTCTACCTCTTGTCCATTGACTTCAATTTTCAGTTTTTTGGCTACGTCGTTAAAATCAAACAAGTCCTCTAAAGGGACTAGACCCCTAGGCAAAACATTACTTTTCAAATGTAAAATATCGGCATCCATCTCGTCATCGCCTAATTCTCCTGAATCTACGCTATTTACACTATCAATTTCAAAATCAGATCTATTTACATTTTCATCTTCGTTCTCTAAGTCTATATTTGTACATTCAAAATCGTTTTTACACTGCAGAAAGTCTTCAATTTGATCATCATTACCAAACACTTGCCAGTACCTGATATTGTCGGGAACGGTTGGTCTGCATTTTACCTCTACCGTGTATAGGCGAGTTGAGTGGAAAGGGATCTTGCGAGTGGCTGCCGATGTAGCCAATCCGTCTGCCAAAATATTTTTTCCCCTCAGCATTACCTGCAAGTCAACTTCAGTGAAACATCTCAGGGAATCAAGAACAAAATTCCTATAAGCTCTAAGATGGGGATGCTTCGCAGCATACTCACCTTTAATTTGCTTGATTATTAACTCAAAATCACCCCTTACCATAATCTGTTTGGCACCGAACTTTTTCAAAATCTTCAGACCGAGCATCAAGGCTTCATACTCAGTGATATTGTTAGTGCATTGGAAATTTAATTTGTAAGAATGGTTTTCTGAATACCTGTTTCTGTGATTATACAGCCAAACTCCAGCTCCAGCTCCTTCTTTTCTTACTACTCCATCAAAATCCATGCTCTAGAAATCTGTCGGTAGCTCTTCAGTTATCACGTTTTTCTTCCTTGCTACCTCAATGATTTCTTGGTCTTCATCATGACTAGATGTATCTTCTCCCAGCTGAGTGTCTTGCTCCTTGTGTCACCATTGTTGAAAAAGATAAAATAATCCAAGTCGGAATGCGTGGAGTAAAGAGGATAGTTGTGCGGTTTTTCTTGGCTACTGACCATGTATTTCATCATTTTTTCTCTGTATAGCCTTCTTTGTTGCCCGAAAAATGGGATAGTGGCATACGACATATCTAGCTGTAGGGTACCTCTCAACTTAGCCCCCCAAGACCGGGATAGCAACATTCTATATTTCGGAGGGATGTCTACAACTACCACATCCATTACCATGCTCTTTGAAGGAATCTGAACCAAGGTGATACATAGATCCTTGATCAAACCAATACATCTGACTTTACTGGAGTCGAATGAGTGTAAATCCTTGTAAGGTCTGGTGACCTCCAGTCCCAATTTCTCCATCACTACTTTCGGCATCAGATTGTGGGAAGCACACAAATCCAACATAGCATTATGCAGGATCAGGTCATGTATGTTTAGACTAATGTAAAAAGGAGAGACATCACCATTATTGTCTCAGCCATCTAC
>JASDQU011439953.1:0-19726 GCA_032191745.1 Picea mariana | reverse complement strand
GGGAATGGTTCTGTGAGGAGATCTTTGTAATAGTCGATCAAATTCGTCTCCATGTCTTTGTGGAAATGAATGGGCTCCCCATTGGTGGAGGTTAGGTGCGTGACTCTATTAGAATGCCTTCTGTGGACAACAGTTCTATGAAAGAATTTGGTGTTTCGTTCCCCTTCCTTGAGACATTGGATGCGTGATTTCTATTTCCATAAAATCTCTTCTTGTCTTTTCCTGGCCTCTAGCTATTGATTTACCTTTGCTTCTTGAGCTTTTAGCTCATTCATGAGCTCCTGCATCCGAATCTGATTTTGAATCTCACTCATCTATTTTGACAGTTGCTTTTGCGAGTCGAAGATATTGCCAAAGGTTTTCTTATTCCAGAGTTTGAGAATTTGTTTGAGGTTCTTTGACTTTTCCTTAAATCTATACATTTTGGAGCCGTGGCAGAACTCTGCCTCCCTCCACCAATCCTGTATTTTTGCTTGGAAATCAGGATGGTCAAGCAAAAATTGTTCAAACCTAAACGACTTCTTTCCAGGTGTGGCTAGCACATCCAACCATAGCTGAATAGGCTAGTGATCCAAGCTGGGGAAGTTCACGATACTAGCTTCCAGAGTTGTTCCTTCCAACATAAGGGAGTCAGATATGAGGAATCGATCTAGTTTGCAAGTGATTTGGTGTGATCCGGTTCTTCTATTTGTCCAAGTGTTGTTTCCATTGATGGATTCCAGGTCAATAAGGTGGAGGTTGTTTATGAGGCTGTTGAAGTCATTGGAGTCCTGATCCAGGTGTCTTGATCCTCCTTTTTTTTCCTCCAGACTGTGGATGATATTAAAATCTCCACCAACAATCCATTTGTTATGTTGAATTAGACTACATAGGTATTCCAAGTTCCTGAGAAAGGCTTGCTTATCCCTTGGGCTGGCTGGGCCATAGACATTGGTCAGGTGTCCTGGCTTGTTAGAGCGAATAAGCCTATAATCTGCAGTAATGGACCACATGGTGGTGAGAAAATTTTCCAATAGCACAGAGTTGGTGTTTCAGAGGATATCCAATCCTCCAGCTATGCCTATGGCTACAGTTGAAGCCACTTCCCCTTGCTTCCAACAGTATAGAAGTAGCCTTTCGATGTCTTCGAAAGTGCATTTTGTTTCCTGCAATAGTACTATGTCAGGTTTTTCCGCAAAGATCAGATCTCGTAGCATTTTTTGCTTGCTACATCCATTGACGCCTCTGATATTCCATGAGATAATCTTCATGATTATGGGCGGTTGGGGAGAGGAACTAATTTGTCCAAGATCAGGTGGATTTTCCCTGAGTTTACAATGAAGTGGCCTATTTCTTGTATGAGCTTATTGGTAGATTTCCTTCCTCTTTTCTTTTCGTCTTTCTATGTTTTACTTTGATTTTTTGACTGACTGCCATGTATTCCTAGACCTTTGCTGGATCAAGCTGAGGATCCAGCTGAGAAGTTGAGAAATACCTTGTGCACCTTCCATAATTGATCCCTGGGTATGGTGTAAAGCTTTTGATGCTTGTAGGCGTGCTCGAGGTGCTCCAGATCCACCCCGGCTAGTTCTTGCTCTTCCAGCTCCATTTCCACATCCCCGTCCTTTGTCTCTAGAAGGTATTGTTGTTCTTGAGCAGCGTCTAGGGAGGGGTGATATGACTCCTTACCCTGTGAGGGTTGTTCATCCCCTTGGCTAATAGATTGAGGGTGATTATCCAAATGTGGTTCATTAGGGTTTATCAGGGTTGTCGGATTCTCTAGTTGATCTTGTAGAATTGTAAATTTATTACTAGTGGAAGGATCCCTACTTACTTGGGTTGCTTTCTTTCGTCCTCCTTGTCTTCTTTTCCCTGCTGGTTGAGCAAAGCCACTTTTTGGGTTCCCTTCTTTGTGAGCAGTATTGAGAGGGAACTCTCTGAAAAGATGACCGTGTTCGTGGCATTTCCTACACTGGAACGGAATGTGTTCGTAGTCGATGGTTTGGGTCCAGTCTTCGTCATGATATTCAAGTATTATGAATCGCAGGAGAGGCTTGGTTATGTTCAGGTACACATAGATGCACATATAAGAGGTGTAGTGCCTCTGCTTGGTGGCTTCGAAAGACTAAACATATATGCCTATGGTATAACCTATGCCAGCTAAGACCTCCTCTAGCCAGAATTCCTAGGGGAGAGAGTATAGTCTAATCCATACAGGTGCATGGGAAAAGTACTCCTTTTCAGGGCTGAACTTCTCGGTCCAGAATCTTAAGAAGAGTCCTGCCGAGTTATAGAAGTACGACCCCCCATCAAAGATGCGATTGCGATCCTCGAGGTTGTGGAATATGATTGTGAAGAACCCCTTAGAACCCAATTGTAGGTCATAGTTTCCTTTTGGCTTCCACCAGTATTGTATCCATTTGATCAGATCATGCTCAGAAGGCCAGAGCCCTAGGAATTTTCTGACCAGGGCATAGTCTCTCATATATTGCTTTTTCTCTTTTATGTGTGGTGAGCTGATAATGTATTTTGGGGCCTGTGGCACTTGAGGGATACATTTGCATCGCATCCATGGAGTTGACGCAGTAGTTGGGATAGTCACATTCTCTGGATCAATGTCCATCTCCCGATCCTTGAAGGTTCCTTCTGCTAGGAGTTTTGAGTGCAAGTCTGGTGGGGGCTCAAAGGTCGGTCGTTTCAAACCTTCTACAGAGTTTCCATTCGCGGTGGCCTGGCTGTAGGAGGTGCCATTCGGCCCTCCTTCCCTATGAGACATGAGCCCCAGCGGGGCAGGCATTGGGGCAATGTGGTGCAGTGTGGCTGAGGAACCCTAAACCCTAAACCAATTCTGCTTCATCTCTTCCTTGGAAGTTCGACTTTTGTGAATTTTGATGTAATATTGTAATAGGATATTGTTAATATGGTGGAAATTTTTTTATTTATATGATAGAAATCTAACTAACTATATATAGGCAATTCACCTTGACAATGATATTTACACTAGTATAGAATCTAGAAAATATCTAAAATTTAAAAAGAAAAATAACTATTTTCAACTATCACACTATTCGATTGATACATCCAATAAATTTAATAATACTTGGTGAATATTTTTAATAATACTAATGTGTATTTATAATAAATATATTAATCACACATATATATATATATATATAATTTTTTTTTTAAATACAATTAAAACAAAACATAAGCAATCAAATTATCCTAAATAAAAGAATGGTTCAAATCTATGTTGCACTACCCATTGCCCCCAAAAACCCCAAGAAACTTACCCAATTAGTTGGGGACTCAGGGACTTGCTCTTTGTCCCCAAGAAGTTCCAGACATATTTTGAGGATGTTGTTCTAGGTTGATTTTAGGGATTTTTTGGGGCAGATTTTCAGGATACTCTGGGCATATATCTTCATTCTTGAAAATCATGGAAATTGATGACTGGACAATAGGATCATTTTTTCCATTCCTTATTTTTTTATTGCACTGATTTGGGTTTTGATTTGGGTTTTTGGTGATTTAAATATTGTATTTTCAGAAACAAGGTTACAACAAGCAAAGTTTCCATTTCAAAAAAATAAGAAATGCAACATTTCAAAGGGTTGATCCATATGGTTACTTCTCTTGTTCTTCTCATTTTTTTTTTCCTCTTAGTTTTTACATATTGTACATGTGTTTCCAGGAGTCATTCAATTATGGTGCTTCCACCATTCCAACTTCAAGCATTGTGAAAATAATCAGATAGTCGTGACTTCGATTGGGTACTAAATGTTTGAATAAATTCCTATTCAATCACCTTCTTAATATGAAATATGAATGTAGTCTATTTACACAACCAAAGTGTTTTATAGTGGTTTTCAACACAACCATAAAAATCTGCAAAGCCTATTGAGAAGCAAATGTCTTTCATGTTTTAACATAATTTTCATTAAAAAGAAATACTAGTAAGAAAAACTGTCATAGAGACATTTCTCACTTAAGCTTCTTAAAGTTAAATTTCATTTTTCTCTTTAGCAGCCAATAATGAAATGTTACTCGACCGTTTTTTAAATTGCTCGAGTTTTTTCAGTATTGGCAAGTGTAAGGGATGTGCATAATAGTGTACAGTATAGCTTGTTATGCTTACAAGCTTGAAGGAACTATAAATGTTTATGGTGAATTTTAATATTTTTTAATATATATATGTGTGTGTGTGTGTTTCCTATTATCATCCCTAACCTGCTATTCCTACAAAATTTGGAGATGAGCTTTAGGCATCCTGGGGACGCGTCCCCATCCCCACCTTTCCCGTCCCCAAAACAAATGCAACATGAGTTCAAATTCATTAAAAATTAATTAAAATTAAAGTAAAATTTAATTAACAACTTACAAAAATAAAGCTTTTTATGTTTTTATTTTATTTTCTTTACTAATTTATTTGAGGTATTCTGATTTGTTATTTTTTTTTTAAGAAACATGATGATATTAGGTAGATCTATGTATAATTAAGAAATGAAAAGAAGGATATCACATAGAGATAAGATGATTGAAATGTGCAATTTTGCCTTTGAAATGCATCTTATTTGAGCTCTAATAATAAAATACAATTTTTTTAGTGGAAAAATAACATATTTATAATGTTTTTCTTCTCAAAAATTAAGTAAAAAATAATTAAAACATATCTTATTTATTTATTATTTAATCATTATTAGATAAATTTATCTATATTGTATGATTTATTTAAACAAGATATTTTGGTATTTTTACAAAGTACAAAGAAATGAGGGAAATGAAAGATTATTCTATGATTATCATATAGTTATAGGTGAATATTTGTTTTTTTTTTTTGCAATTGAGAAATGAACTTTTTAGTACAATAAATAAAATAAGCACATGTATGTAATAAAAAAATAAAAACTCATGTATCTAATAAAATAAATAATTTTTTTAATACTAAATATTAGTTTAATTTATTTTAAATTTTCATCCCATAATCTCTATTTATTAGATAATGCTTCCACTACCATTTGTTGCCTGTGTTACACATGTATTTTAATAAAAAAAGAGTTGTTTAAACATTTTAAGTTTTTCTCTAAATCCATGATATAATTTGGATCAATTGACTCAAAATAAAAAAACTCCAGCCATTGTTGTGGCTCAGGCAGTGTGTCATTTCCCCAAAATTAGTCATTTTTCAGGCACAGGCTAGTCCTTCTAGTCCCGAAAAAAAATAGCAAACAAAAAAATAAATAAATAAAAATAACACCTTTTAGTATTAAATAAACAAAAATAATTTTTTTAAATATAAAATATAAAATTAACTTAATTTTAATTGTATTCTAATACACATCTATTTAAGTTGAAAAATAAACAATTCAAAGCCATAAATAAAAAGATAATTTTTAACTAAATATATTTATTTTAAATATTTTCCTAGCCACATTTTAATGGCATTGAATGTCCTTTAACAAAGTAATAAATGTTTCATAAGTTGAGATATACACCATCAGATCTAAATTCTTTTAAAAGATATACTAGCCTAAGAAACATTTATTACTAAAACCCTAAATTATTTTTATAAGACTAATAACCATTTATTAATTAAAACCTAAATTGTTTTTATAATTACAACGTATCTATGAAGCATTTACTACTAGAACACTAAATTATATTTGTAACTATGCCCATCGTTTTTCATTACAGATAGGCTTTTAATAGACACAATTTCATATGTTCTGAAGATTCTTGGTTGTCATAATAAATGAAGGATTTTGATTTCAATCATTAACTTCCTTGCATGGAAAAAAATGGCCCTTCCTCATTAAAAATGGTAACTAATAGTAACTATAATGATTAGAATAATAATAAGAGATCAAATTATTAATACCAAATTTAATAATTGTTCCAAAATTTTTTAGGATGAGTAAAGCCACGCCATTTTACAATTTTTTAATACATATGTTTATGGTTTATTACATTGGTTTCTACCACATATTGTTGGGATGCATGGGCCATGTTATGGGCACATCGCCTCCTACTAGAAAACTCCATAGTTCCACTTTATAAGTTTCACCATGAATTTCAAGAGGAAAAATTGAGTTTCATCTCACCAAATCGAAGTAAGGATCCATAGCACTAGCAAAAAGGGACAAATGAGCTAGATGAAATATTTACTATTGACTTCAATAGGAAAGTGTTTAACTATGTTTCCTACATAAAGGCCTATGAAAGGAGATCAGTGGTGTCAATGTTCCATTATTTATTCCAGACACAGGCACATAAAGAGGAAAGATTGGATCAACGACACGATCCAAAAGCCGTAAAATTGTTCGACCCCGCATTAAAAGAATCTGGAATTTATTTGGTGAAATCTTTGCAACAATCACATAGGATATGTTCCTGGTCTCGATGTCACACACCCAAAAAATTAGGTATCCTTTTAAGGGACAGGGTATAATATTTTTTTCTCTTTTTCTCGAGCATCTGAAATCCTCTTCCCAGGACCTCCATCATCTTCTTCTCATCAAGAGATTTCCAACAACTATAAGTTTTTCCATATCTGATATCTACACTAAAAGTTATGGCCCTTCAAATTTCTATAATCCTTTACCAACTTGGGTCTCTCGTCATCATGTGGCATCCATGTGGCTCCCTATCATCTGGCCTACCACCTCAACATAGCATACAAAGACCTTCCCAAATCAAGGTTGATGCTTGTTTAGCTCTTATAGGCCTATTAATTTAATTAAACCTTGCCAATTTGTTCTTTCATTAATCATATTATAATATAAGAACCTCGAAGCATTAATTTCCATAAGCACCTAAGTCTCCAGTCATCGGTGAAATTTACTCCTCATGATCTTATAAATATACCAAAAAACTCTCGAATGCCAAATCTATTGAGAGGGTCCCACTTAGTTAATTAATTATATTTAAATTATTCTTACAACTTGCAATAGTGGGAAAGTAAATATGGGCTTGGGCCATTTCAACTTATCCAATATACCACTCCAAACCTCGAGAGTTCTGAAACCTCGGACTCCCGAAGGGTACACACTTACACGTGGTGGTGCATTAAATGCGAAGGTAGGTCCAAGCCTTCGACCAGTTAACCCCAACATTACAACATCCCAATTCTTCCAAAGTCTCAAAATCCTAGTGCCCCAGATATTCCACTAGATATTAGGCTAAGTGAGCATGTGCCAGGTGGTTGACATGCGGAAAAGGAAAAAGATGACACATGGCCCTATCAATGGGAGACACATTTCACATTTCAATTGGCATATAAGCTCTATAAAAAGAATGAATCAAGTTGACACGTGGCATGTAGAACATGGGTCCACATCACCCTAGGTGATACTAGCGTGCCACATCACTCCAGACTGACATCCTCTGGGAGAGTCCAGCCTCTCCTACCTGCGAAATTGCCTAGAGCTCTGAAGTCTGAACTCCCGCTAGAAACCTCCCAATACAATTTTATCCCATGGTCGAGATAAGTCCACGTAGATCCATAGATATACGGCCTCTGTTTCTTCGTGACTTTGTCGTTTGGGGGTTTGGTTGTTTAGTTTCATTTCTACTCTTGGAGTGGTCAATGTAGGACTGATCACGATCTAGATCCAGTGGTAAAGAAAGATATTGAAGCATCCTCAGATCGACGATCCTCGTCGCTTAACGACTTTGACATTTGTGGATTTGGTTGTTTAATTCCCTTTCTACTCCAAGAGTGGTCAACGTTGGAATGACCATGATCTAGATCGCATGGTCAAAAGATATCCTGAAGTGTCCTTGGATCGACGGTCCCCATCGCTTCGTGACTTTGACATTCATGGGTTTGGTTGTTTCATTTGATTTTTACTCCCATATTTGATCAACACCGAATGAGCACAACGTCAATACAACGGTCAGGGGAGATCTTGAATATCCTCAGATCTACGATTTGTGTTACTTTGCGGCTGAGAATTTCATCAAGGTTTAATTATGGGACAGATCCCACGGTCATAGTTAAGGAAACTGCTAGATGTCGGTCAATCTTTATGGTAACCATACCTTGAGGTTTCCTTCAATTTATTTTGCATGTGATAAAGTTATAACATCCCGAAGCTCCAGTCCCCCTGATTCCCAAAGTAAAGATAACTTATCTCCTTTCAAACCTAGCGAAGGGTTCGAAGGTCCTATTCATATGGATTCCCTAACAAGTTTCCAGGCTACATTCTCAACTCTTAACCTTGATTTGGTTAGGGTCATGGGCATGAGCCCCCATTCACATGGACAAATTGTTTGAACGCGACACGCTCCATCCATAGAGCTCGAATTTAATAACATGTGAGGGTAAATTCAAGGGTTCAAGAGGACTGAAGTAGTCTAAGGAAGTATGCCTCGACTCTAACATTACAATATCAATCCTTGGGGAATTCTGTTAAGGATATTCCCACCAGCACATAAACTATAATATTACTCCTAATTTAATTTGAATACCCATGTCTAATATTTTTGTTGCAGCTAAGAAGAGGAAAACATAATCCATTCAAATGTAGGGGTTCACAAAAGAACAATACCTGTTACTAATATTAATCATTCAATGCAAATTTTAGTCATAGACTCAGACATCCAACCGCTCATTTCAATTCTAGTACACAGGGTATATGAAATGCTTATCTATTAGAGTCGATCACTAACAAACTGAATCTGGGTGTTCACCTTTCCACCCAACCATAGGCTCAGAGCAATTCATTCTTAGCTCTTTATCCACCCCCATGCCAATCGATGATATCACTAGAGAACTTTTACAATTTCTCAGAGATCCTTTCTTTGTCATAGCCTCTGCGAGGTTTATCACATGCTCCCTTAGCATCCAGCTTGCGACCTTATATTGATGTCATGTTTTCTGCAAACTTTGACTGATCCTTTCACTTTTTCTCTCCTTTTAACCAAAACAGCTTAATCCTGTAGTTCTTCTTTAGAACCCGAGAGCCTCATGGATTCTCCTATTTTCTCTCTAAATATATAGGTCACACATGCCCCTATGGGCATGGTCTCCTAATTATCTTCTTTCGTGTGTATTCTTCCACACATTTTTCCACCTCAAGAAGGTTCTAGGTATGTCCTTTTCCTTACGTCAGAAGGAACTCGTCTCAATATGGGCCTTTAGGAAACTACACTCTCTGGTACTTGAGGATGATAATTTTCTCATTAAATATTTTTCCTTCGGATCAGGATGGGGCTTATTATTTCAACAAAGATAATTTGGGGTCATTTTGACATAGTGATATCATGGCCAATACTTCTAGGCTTCACCCCCATAGTCAGTGATTGGAAATCTAAACAATAATATAGTTACTTTTTTCACATGCCATAACATAGTGATTATAATTAATGATTAATTACAAGTTGGGGGAAATAGGTGTATTACTGTTGAATTTGGGGATGTATTCTAGTATCCAAGGATGCTAAGTATTATAGGTTGTACATACCTATTTAGGAAGGTATATATTACCTAATCCTGGAGAATCAAGACACATTGTGCCATTCAAAACCAACATTGTTGTTTCTAGTGGTTATGAAGAAAATTTTGACAACATATATGTGATAATATATGTAGGCCAAGGTGTGAAGGATCATCATGGAAATGAGAAACAAGTTTACGATCAACAACTCACTCCAGAGAATTCACTAGCCCTATGGAATAGCTGGATGAAGAAACAACGCGTTATATTAATTCGATCATTTGAGGAATTTCCTTATGGATATAGGTACGATTGAATCTACAATGTAGAGAATTCCTGGTCAAGAAAAGGATGAGTAGCATATGTAGCATCCCCAACCACCTGGGCTTGGCCATGCCACAAAAATCTCAACTTCTCATGTACTAATACCAAACTCTAATGTACCCTGTTACCAACACTTAAGAAAATTCCTTGATACCTATTTGTAACATCCCCAAAGTATTGTTGATCAATTCCACTCTAAAATTGCAATGCTCAGATTCTTCACTATAACATTGTCTATGCAAAAATAGTTGAAGTAAGGCACACGAATCAAATTTGGATCGCACCACATTAACTTTCCTCACTTGACACAACTTATAGCAGTGGAAGTAACAAATTGCATATGTGCACAAAATCATATTGAGAACACAACATTACTATGAATGTATTCCAACTCACTACTATGCATAGAACAATTCTGGCGTTACACACAAATTATGTGTTTCTTGTGCATGCAGACTACTTCCCTACACACAGAAGTGAATGTATAGGTTAATATTACAAGAAATATTACAAGTTACAAGGTTGTAGAATTTTTTTACATATGTCTATAGCTTTTCTTCTGCAATTGGACACCTTAAATTTTTTTCTGTGAAAAAAGACCAAAACTTATATCTTGTAGGAGAAAGAGGGGAAAATTTTCATTGGTGTAAATTTTCCTTGGATAAAAATCCACACCATGCTACACTAAAATGCACACCTAGGTTTCAGTACTCATTCAATTCAAGTTTTTCAAGTTGTAAATAATTGGTTAAGTCAATTTATATAATCCTATATACTTATTTTTTCAATTGCAATCATACAAGGCTCTGGTGTGCAAAAATACACAAGAAATACCTAATAAAACCCTAGAAATGCACAACTTGTTTGTAAAAGGTAGGGCAAGGTTCTATTATACCTTATATTTGAGGTATGAAAATTGTTGGGGGTGTGGTCTATTATATTAGACATTTTCATGTTACTAATTTTGCAATTGCAAGTTTAGAATGATTGTTAAACGAAAGAGAGAAAGTTTGCTTCATTTTTTGGAAGATCCAAACTATGATGAGTTACAAAATTAAAATGCACTCCCAAGCTTCCCTGTAGCTCAACCAATTGTTTATAAGTTGTAATATGGATGTATATATGTGATAAATTTATGTATTCCATTTAAAGTGAAACTAAAGAATGTAAGAGTTGTTGTCATGCACCTAGATTTGGGATTTCATGTAAATTTGAGGGAAAAAAAGCCTTGGTATAAAATGTACACGTTGTCTCAATTTTGACCGAAATTGACAGGTTCAACTTGAATAAGGTGTAGTTACTGATTTTACACTTGTCTATAACCTTAGATTGGCATTTTCAACAAAAAAAAAAAAAACATTTGATGTGTGTAAAGGGTAAAAATTATCTTCTAAGACCAAATGGACAAATCATTCAATTTAACTATATGAAACCTCATTCCCAGAGTCTTTTAATCCTCCATAATTTAATATTTAAGTTATAAATTGATGATTACAATATTTTTAACATGTTTTTACAATTGGGAGTGAATTTACTCACCAAAAATGATTACTTATATGCATAAAGATTCATGAACTTTTGATTAATCAAAGGGTGGTTCGATATGAGAGAAATAAAGGTAAATGAATTCCAACCAACCAATGGTACATATAAAATGACATAAAAATAACAACACATAATTAACTCATATATAAAAGAAAATTTAAAGGGAATAATTCATAGAAAATATAGAGTTTGTTAACATGCAACTTGTTTGATTGTAGTTGGAGAGTGTGTAATTTATATTTTTACATATGCATATACCTTTGTTTATGCATTTAGATAAGTAAAACCCTTTTCTATGCAGAAAGAAAAAAATTTGTCTTATAGACTAAAGAGGTTAATATTACATGAAATATTACAAGTTATTGGGTTGTAGAAAATTGAACATCTGTATATACCTTTGTTTTTGTAGTTGGAAAATTAAATCCCTTTGTCGTGCAAAAGGACCAATAATTTCCTTATAGGACAAAGAGGGAAAATTTTGCATTGGTGTAAACTTTGCCTTAGTGAAAGATTGTAATGTCCCTGATGTTGAACCCCATTTGTATTTGTACATATAGGTTGGTGAGTTGTTGGTACCAATTATAAATGTGTACACATAGGCTTGTGAGTCGTTAACACAATGTTTCAGTTTTGTGCACACCTGAGTAGTGCGCAAGGATTGTTATCAAAGAAAGGGTGCACACATTTCACAGTGTGGCACACACCTAGGAAAGTGCATGTGGTGGAACATCTATTGGACACACTAACCACAAAGACAGTGTGGGGGTGACTCATTGTGTGACTCTTTTTTACAATTATTTCTTCCTTTATTTAGAAATCACTTAAACATTTATTCATTCATTATTATCTACTTGCATATATCAACAACATTCATCAATAATAAATAACTATGAAACATCACCATAATGAACACAAACAACACATGATATATGTGTAATATTTTTCTATTATGTTGTTACATGTAGAATACAATGTTCATGGTTTATTAGCACCAAATGAAAAGAGCACCAACTCCAAGAGAGTACCAACTCTCAAATACAATACCTAGCTTGTAGATCTTAGCACCACTTGAGATGTGAAGATTCCAACCCTCAAGTACAAGACCCATATTGTAGACATAAAACAATCTGTCAAATATTGTCTACAAATATGCAACATATATATACCGCAACATGCATATGTACATGATTTGCTTTCTTGAACCCTGCATATGTATGTGAAGTTTCCTCTTCCAAGCTATGTACACCCTTAGAAAACTAGTGTTTCTAGTTTTGTAGAACTCCGAAATTTCTGGCCCTTCATACCTTTGATTCCTCTGTCACATCAACCTGTAACCTCTCATTTATCAGTATCAACATTTTCTGATATTTCATCATCAATGTTGATAGATTCTCCTACATATTTGAGTTTAAAATTTATATTAAAAAACATAACCCAAACACAAATTCACTAAACTATATATACTTGAGTGTTCATCTTGTATTATCTAAATTTATGTAGATACCTATAGTTGATTCATCTTCTGCTTCATTTTCGGTTTCAACGTCTTCTGCTTCAGTTTCAGTTTCAACGTATTCTTCGACATTATGAGAAAAATATATTTATGTTTTTTGAAAACATCAAATTGTAATTACAATCAATTATATTATTTACAATATTTTAAATTTGAATTCTGTACTTTCTTAATATAGTCTCAATGTGTGTCTTGTGCTCGATCATCATATGTGCATGCATACCTGGTTGACCTTCTTCTTGTTCAAAATCTCTATTGACATTATCATCGTTTATTTATCTAATAATTCTCTTTCCTTTGTTCATTTTGACAAGTATAATCTCGAGTGCGATCAATATTTCTATTGCGCAAACTTTGTTTTCCCGTGACTTATATAGTTATGTGTAAAATATATGTTCAACAAAGAATTCACCTTGAAAAAATATTCAACATTTATCTTTCAACATATAAATTGTTATTCCAATAAAAACTTGAACAAACATCAATTACCTTGTT
This sequence comes from Picea mariana, assembly GCA_032191745.1. Classification (NCBI taxonomy): domain Eukaryota; kingdom Viridiplantae; phylum Streptophyta; class Pinopsida; order Pinales; family Pinaceae; genus Picea; species Picea mariana. Next base: position 6,433 of record JASDQU011439953.1, on the reverse strand, counting down.
CAACAAAAATAAAAAGGATGATTCAAAACTTTGTTTAGGTGCTTTAGAAAACCATCATGTATCAATATCAATCCTCTAATTAAGCCTATGGAACAGAGGGAAGAAATAAAGAAACAAAAGAATACAACTGGAATCAGTAATAGAAATTATTTGAAATCCCTATCCCTCAACTCATATCTCCGTACATTCGATGAATTGTGTTAAAGTTTTTTGGCCAAGAGCGTATATACACAATTTGCCGCGAAATGAAACAATATGATGTGTCATTTCATTTTTTTCGACCGATGAAATTCGCTCAACACGCTTTCGGCTGAAAGAAGGTTTTCTCGGCCAAAAACCTTGGAAACCGTTCATTTTTGACGATTTTAGTTAGATTTTAGTCTTTCGGCTGAAAGAATATTGTTTCAGTCGAAAACATGAAATTGGGACTCAAAACAAAAAATAGAGAATTTCCCCAAGCTTACCTAAACTTCGGAGGTTGCAGGCTCCTGCAAATACTGAGAATTTGGCTTCGAAAATGAAACCAGTATTTGCAAAATTGAATCTACTTTCAATTCCTATAATTTGTTTTCATTTTCATTATTTTTATCTAATTTTATTTAATTTAAAAAAAACCTCACTGCATAATATTTTCAATAGACATTATCATTTGGTAAAATGAAATATCGGTATCTCTAAAAATATATAGTGAAAATTTTAGAAAAAATTATATTCATAATCCTTAAACTATTATTTTCAAAAGGGTATATTTAAATTTTACTTTTAAGTAAAAAATAAGATAAACAGAAGGTGTAGAAAGACATGTGATTAAAATTAGTAGCGTTTTCAGCTTTGTCAACTTCAAAAAATGTTAGAAATTATAATATTCATCCGTTAGATTCAAAATTATAGTCATAATAAAATAGAGACTTTGTATATTGTTTCCGTATATTTCGTTACTTAAAAACATAAGTTTAATAATAGATAAATTGTTGTGGGAAAACATAACTCATTATCATTCCTTTCATGTTTAAGGAACATACTATTAAGCAATTTTCAAATTGATATATCAAATATTGATAAAACAAATTTGAAAAATAGTCATTGGAAAGACAACAAAATTCTTCAGAAGTTTTGTTGTTACTGTAAAGCGAAATTATAAATAAAAAAAATACTTTTGTATGACAGAGGTTGAAGAACTTGTGAAAATACAGTTTTTTTTCTTATTCCCCCTACTTGTGAGACACTTTACACATCTATTTAAATTTAAAATTGAATCATTCAAAACCATAAATAAAATAATTTAACCTCGCACCAAACATTTCTCAAATATTGAAGGAGACCAGAAGGATAATAATATATAGGAATTTAGGACACTCGTGATTCTTTTTTGTAACTGTCGTAGCTTTCCATGGTGCAATGGTACTATGATAAGTTGGATCCTGAGTGATATTGATATTATGTGTCTAGTTGAAACTTCGGAGCATGAGGAGTCTAAGGTCCCCAACATAGAAGGATTTGTGTCATGGTGGACATGGAACAAAAAATCCCATCATAGAGGGATAGGAAGCATAGCTTGTTATATTACAATGAGCATTTATCCTCACATTCAAGTTCATAATATTGACCCTCTCAATCAGTACATTTGGATAGAAATTTCAAACACCAATGCTAAGAAAATGTATAGAGAAATTTGTTATTTTGCACCTATTAATTCTAACTTTTATAAGAAAAACAATCTAGATAACAATTGTCCCTACAATAATTTAGAACAATATATTTATAGTTTGAAAAATGAAGGTAACATCCTCCTGGTAGGAGACTTTAATTCTAGGACTGCAACTAAATAAGATACTCTTTTAATTATTGATTCCAACCATAATACTTTACTGCTAGATGAGGACCTTGATTTATCTAATAGCTACAAAAGAATCTCTAAAGACCTAATTGAGAATTTCTTTGGTATTGAGTTGGTCAAGCTTTGCAGCTCTTAAGACCTAATAATTTGCAATGGAGTAATGAAGTGGCCAAAGTCTAACCATATGACTTGTATTCATGGCCTAGGTAGTAGTGTCATAGATTATGTGATATATGATATCCATTTTTCCAACCAAATAGCAACTTTTGACCTTTTAAATGACCATCAGCCCGACTACGATCATAAACCTTTAAACTAACTCCAAACGTTTCCATGCATAGGAGAGCCATTGAAGAGAATTCTGATAATCAAAGGAATTTGCACTTTGACAAAAGTAAAGTTGACCTTTTCTTAAAGGATTTAAATAGTAAATTAATTCTTCTAACTTATAAGGAAAACACTGAAGAACTCTATCATAATTTTACAACTACCCTTTCCACTTCTATTAACAAGTTTTCTTTCGAGGTGTCCTATTAAAAGAATAATAGAATGACCAACCCTTGGTATCATAAAGAATGTAAAATTGCTAGCAAAGTCATTATGGATGCTTCTAATGAGTCCATAAAACTCAATAAGGTCAATATGTACAAATCCCTAATTAAAAGTAAAAATATGTACTATATTAATAAAAGGCAAGGGAAATTTTCACAACTATATAATCTAGATCCTAAGAAGTTTTGGAGCCAAATTATAAACCACAATAGTAAAAAAAAAAATAGGATTCCCTTAAAAAACTAGAATTCCTACCTTAAAAATATTTATGAGTTCCCTAATGCAATGGACACCATTCAAATTTTCCCTACAAAGGAAGAGTTTTTTGTTTAGATGACATCGAGTTTGGGGTTAAGCAGCTTACAAATATGAAAGCTAATGGCATTGAAAACTTCCAAGCTGAAATTTTTAAAATCGGACCTATGCTTATCCACCACATACACAAGCTCTTCAATTTAGTAGTCAAGCAGGGCTTCCTTAAACCCTAGATGAAAGGCCTCATTGTTCCTATTTTTAAAAATGGGGATATAAACTTTCTCTCTAATTATAGGACCATTATGATTAACCTGATTTTAGCCAATATTTATGGAATTATTTTGGAAAAGAAGAATAGCCTTTGGCTAGAAATTCATGGTAAAAGACTTAAAGGCTAGGTCAGGTTTAGGAGATACAATTCAGTTGTGGACCATCTTGTTACCTTTAGGATCATTGCAGAGGAGTTTCGTAATACTAGAACCTCTTTTGTTGTTTTCTTGACATTAGAAAAGATTTTGACATGGTTACTAGGAAAAATCTTTGGAATAGGTTGGAAGAGATAAAAGGGCCTCTCAAGTTGATTGTTGCTTCAATAAGGATGCATGAGAACGTTATTGTTAAGTTTAAAAACACCTAGGGATGATCAAAAGAGATTTACTACAATATTGGAGTCAAACAAGGTTGTCCCTTGTCCCCTACACTTTTTGGGATATACATTGGCAAGTTAGAAGATTGCTTGAAAAAACAAGGTTGTGTTGGCCTTACTCTCAGTGGTATAGTCATCAATCTTCTTCTTTATGCTGATGATATCGTTCTCATGGAAAGGAGTCCCCATGATCTTGAAAACCAACTAAGAATCCTCAAGGATTTTTTCTTCAATATGGGATGATTTTAAATACTGATAAGACTAAGGTCATGATTATTAAATACAATAAAACCACTTATGATATGTTCGTATATGACACCAAAAACTTGGAAATGATATTCACCCTAACCTAGAAGATCAAAATTATAAGGATGTAATCAACCCTAACCTAGAAGATCAAAATTATCAATATGTTTTGCCAAGTGTAAAGAAAAAAATAAGCATTCCTAAAATAAGAACAAATTCTCATGAGCTCCATAGTGAAATTGGGCATTTGTCAATTCCGAAAATGCCCTGGGATGAAAGAGTGTGTCACCTTTGTGACACTAAGAAGGTTGAAGATGAAAATCACTTTCTCTTAGTTGTCCACCCTATACCCATATTAGATCTCATTTTCAAAATATTTTTCACACTACCAACCTTCATAACCTCTTAAGTCAGTGAAAGTATGGTGATCTTGGAAAGATTCTGTTAATGTTTTTTGAGAACAGAAACTAAAGAATCCAAAGTACTCACTTACCCTCTTAAGGTCCAATAGACCAATTCGATCTTAGTGGAAGTTAATCATCATCATCAATATAAGTGGTCACAAGTTCGCAAGTTCAAATCTAGAGGGGGGTAGGGTAGGTATACCTACGTAGACTTTACCAGTCATTTGGTGTGGTAGCTTGACCTTGACCTTAAAAATAGATTATTATTATTATTATTAAAAACAAATAAATTTACCTCTTTAAAAAAATATTATTTATGTATTTATTTGAGTTGAAAAACTACCTTAAAAATAAATTATTATTATTATTAAGAACAAATTAATTTAGCTCTTTAAAAAAATATTATTTATGTGTTTATTTGAGTTGAAAAACTATATATACCATGTAATAAAAAAAATAATTTTTTGATATAAAATATTAGCTTAATCTATTTTGAATCTTAGTCCCCACACCTCTTTTTTAAAAGATAATACTTTTATTATTTGATGCATGTGTTATATGCCTATTTCTAAAGACTTTCTCTAAATATTATAGGTTTTGTCATTTTCATTGAATTTTCATAATATAAATATAGATGAAATCACTCAAAACCATTCAACTGAATAAATGAAAATAACAATTTTTAATATTAAATAAATAAAAATAATATGTTTATGTTTGGATTTAAATTAACTTATTTTAAATCTTATTGTCGTACAGTTATGAAATACGTTACACATCTATTTAAGTTGAAAAATAAATCATTCAAAACAATAAGTAAAATAATATTTTCAAATAAATATATTTATTTTCAAGTAATAATATAAATATTTTCAAGTAAGTTGTTAAGTGTAGTTTAAAAGTTCTATTTTTTTTGGAAGATTTTTGTTGACTTTTTTCATTTGATTTTGTTTTAATAGCTGAATCTGCAGATTTGAGTGGCTAAGTTTCTATATTCCAAGTACTTCAGTTTTTCCAACATTCTTAATAGATTTATACATTTAGAAATGCAATTTAAATAACAGAAAATAAAAATTTTGTTCAAATTTACAAAACCAGATTCTTAATTAAAAAAGATAAAAAATATCAAAAACATATTTTAATTTCAAACTACTCCTCTCAACAAAATAATAAATGTTCCACAAGTTTTAAATAACTTTTAATACACACCATAACATCTAACTTCTTTTAAATCCAAAGTATTTAACTCCACTAGCACAGCCCCAAATTCATGGCTGGTAAACACCGAAAGGACAGCCTGCAAAACCTGAACCGCCGGTAACGGAGGTTGACCGAAGGAGTCGGAAGGAGTTGGCTGGAAAGAGGTAGTATGTCCTAGTGAAGGCCAAAGGTTTAGGTTGGCCTAGAAAATGAAACCCTAATCACTTATACGTGGCAATCAGCTAGCCATCATAATAAATTTTAAATATGATTAAGTAAAAGTAAAAAAATAAACATGTCAACTGATGTCTTTATAATAGTGAGGAAGTTAGTGGTTGAAATCACAACCATTGATTTATTGGGACTACTAAGAATATTCCATCAATATTTAATCTTGTCCATACAAAATTGATTAAGAACTAAAAACCTATTAAATATGCCCATGATCAATAGATGTATACCTTTCGACGTAAATATATCCTAGCCTATCAAACATTTATTACTAAAACCCTAAATTATTTTTAAATAACTAAAATATTATGAATTACAATGCCCAAATGCCCAGTGATTTCATTTCCACTGTAAATACTGCACGGTATACAGTGGCAGCAGTTCAAATCAGATCAAATAACTGCAACCTTTGCTTGGATTTGGTCTTCTCAGGCGATGGATCACCGAACAGGGTGGACTTTAAGGGTTGATCTTCCGGTAGTGAATGTCAACGCCAGTTCATCTGAATTACCTCCTGGACTCCCTGTTGTCAAAGGTGGGGTAGACGCCCGGAGGATTGCAAGAAAGAGGAAGGTTGAATATTTGGACTATCAGAGACAACGGGTAAAACAGATGCTAGCAAGAAAGAGGAAAGTTGAATATTTGGACTATCAGAGACAACAGATGAAACAGATGCTAAACATAAATTTAGGAGACATCCCTGATCATGTCGGTGCCAATGAACTCGACAGTGAATTTCAAGAGGCAAACTCGAGTTTGAGGCCGCCGAATCCAACAGAGGATCCGCAGAGAAAGCGGAAAGACAGAAATGAACCAGAGGAAACAGTTACTGCCGAATTCAATATTCAATACAAAGAGGCCAGTGAAAGGAGGTCAGTGGTGTCAAAGTTCCATGATTTAGTCCTGGCACATAAAGAGGAAAGATTGGATAAACAGGACGATCCAAAAACCATAAAAGTGTTCCACCACGCATCAGATAAACTGAAATTTCTTTGGAAAAATCTTTGCAACAATCATATAGGATCTGTTCCCGGTGTCAAAGTTGGAGATGTATTCCAGTCT
>JASDQU011439949.1:12331-23145 GCA_032191745.1 Picea mariana | reverse complement strand
CTCGAAATTTTGGGGATAAAATTTGACATTAAGTTCGATAGACTATAAAATTTGAAAAATAAAAAAATATCTATATATATAATAAATTCTTGAAAAATAAAAAAATATATAATAAAATTTAATGTATTATTTTACTGTAGTGTAAGTTGTAGTCACGAATTAGAATTATTTCACTACAATCACGAATTATTTTATTGTAGTGTAAATTCTAGTCGAATTATTTTACTGTAGTGTAAACTGTAGTGTCATTTTACAAATTTGAATTTTAACTGTAGTGTAAATGGTAGTCACGCTATTAGAATTTCACGAGTCACGGTAAACTGTAGTTTGGACTCTGTCCAAATCGACATCGGGCCACAACCACACGCACCTGGACTTAAAACTATTGGCCGCACACATCACTCGTCACTGCTCAATCGACTGTAGTTTGTTGGGGTATGTATTGAAAGCTGAAGCAACCATCGGGTTACACTTACGGTATGTTGGACAGTCGAGAGTAGAGTGACTATTGGCATATGCTCATATGTTGGCCGCTGGACAATGGATTCGACTGCGACTAGAGGGCGAGGGCAAAGACAATGGATCGATCGCGACTCAAGGGCGAGGGCAAAGACAATGGATCGATTGCGACTCAAGGGCGAGGGCAAAGATTATGGTCGCGAGCAAATATTTGCAAGTCAAATGGAGTCGAGTCGCCGGTGGAAGAGAATGGAAATGAGGCTGGGCGACAACACTTAGGTTTTTAGAATGTGGGTTGTGCATTTTTAATTTTTTTTAACTATACCCGCACGAACCTCATCAAACCCTATGCGAATTTGGGCGCATTTATTTGGCTTTAAGTATGGATTAGAGTTCAACATTAAAGTCAACTTGAAGTTCGACGAATTTCATCCAATAAATTCGAGATCGAATAAAAATCGGCGAATTTCGAATTTTATGCTTGAAAATCGCCGAACCTGGTGACTAAGCATATGTACCCCCTTTTCGAGATAAATTATTGACTTGTTCTCTTTTAAAAGTCAATTTTACTCTAAAAAGGTGAAAAAAGACCAAAAAATCAGCTTTCCAATTTTCAAGAAAACATGTTGAAAACATGTTTTCAGTCAACTCTCTCTCTCTCCTAGTTCACTGTAACTTAGTGGCACTTGAGGGTGAGTAAGTGAGGAGTTCTCTCTACTTGGTGGAGGTCCCAAGAACAAGTGCGTCCCTCTTGAGGAGATGTGCCGCACTATGAAGGAGGGACATGAATCCCAAGGAGGTCGCCACCTTCCCTTGGTGATGTGGCACCCTCTCATCCTCTTTATCCCTCACTTGTGGCGAGTTAACTCAACTCCCTTGTGAGGTGGCTTCCATCCATCTATACATTTGGCATTTCTTTCTTGGAATGTGTCCCCTCCCTCCTTGGGAAATGCGCCCCTCCTACATAAGCAAGCCATCTCTCCATTGTTTGGTTAGATTTTGGGGATTGGAGAAAAGCTTGTATGCTATTGTTGTAATCATTTTTATATTGGAATAATACATAGACTTTGGAAGTCATATGGTGAATGGTGTCAATGGTGTGGATGCTTAATGTTATGCTTTAACATGAGGTAATCTTAGCTTAGTTCAATTTTTTGCATGCATTTTCTTTAAAGAGGCCTTTGAAGGTGTGCTATCACACAATAGGGTAAGATCTACTCAGCTAGCTAGCTTCTTAGATTTTACTAATTTTTTACATTTAAATATTTTGAATTGCATGTATTTTCGAATGAACTAACATGCTTTCCGAGTCTTTAATGTAGGAACCACCTCTTCTAACAAACTATTTGCAAGATTGGACAAGTTTTACAAGTTCCCTCAATTGGAGAGGTGACCAATTTGAGTTCAATCCCTCACTTACTCCAAGATCTTCAAGAACAAAGTCCCTCAATTATTCACCGGAGGACCCTATAGCCCAAAGGAATTACACAAGCTCCTTCTTTGTATCTCTTTCTCAACAAAGTTAAAAAAATTTGGTAACCATTTCATGCATGCAATAGCTAAATCTATATTGTCATTTAAATCTTAAATATTTTTAGCTTGCATGCAAAGATAAGTTAGAACTAGACATCGTTTATCATTTATAAATCCTTAATAAGTCTAGTCTAGGAAAGGTTATCTTTTTATTCCTTTCTAAAAGATAATCTTTCAAAGTTTTGTATTTTAGAATTCATTTTGTAGCTAATATAAGTGTTTATTGTTCGTTGTCCAAACAGCGAACAAAATCCATTTATACTAGTTAGATTTGGCTTAATCTAAGTTAGATTACTCATCTTTTAGTCATCATTTACTTACAGAAATTTGTGTACAATTCTAACACTTTTTTTTGCATGCACTTTCAAAGTTGTTTATAGCATCTTTTGGCATATCTAGATTGTTGATTTTTGCAGGTTTGTGGACAGCCAAGGACAAACTCTGCCCAAATTTCAAGGATCCTGAGCTTCTAAAGCCACCCAAGGCTTCCTTTTTTCTTCTCATCTAATTTTCTATAAATCTTTGTAAGTTTGTGGCCTCAAGTATAAAGGACCACAAACCTTCTTCAAAAGTCATTGTCACAAATAAAAGAAATAACTGGGATAACCCATTTCGCCTGCAATCCCCCATGGGGTGGGGGAACTATTCATTTGTGGTGTGGTTGTTTGTCTCTTGTTCACTTTTCCTTTTCTTTGCAAGCTTAAAACTAATCTAAAATAAACCCACGCACCGCAAAACATTAGTTAGACTTCAATTCTTAGGTTAGATTAGTTAGATTTGATTTTTGCAATTTCAATTTGGAAAACAAACCATTCCCTCAGCATCCCTAGTATGTTCTTGACCCTCACGAGCTTGCTCGATCTTGGGTTCCATATAGAACGGGAACTGGTCAGTGCGGAGTAGTTATAACTAGGACAATCTTTTATTAGTTATTGTTAAAAGGGATCCTACATTGAACTTGTGTGTGAAGTCAGGGGGATACTCATTAATGAGATGTGTTCTCTCCTCGTTGGACCTCCCACTTTGTTCTTTGTACCCTTTAAGGGATAACTTCTAAAAGGCCAAATCATAGATTAGATTTACTTTATGTTTCACACTTACTTTTTGCAATCACAAGTGGTCTTGCAATTATCAAGCCACTTCACTTAAATAAACCCACTAATTCAAGCAAAAACCCCTTAATAATAAAATTTACCTAGAACACTTGCAACACAATTCTTATAGCAGCATTTTACATACATCTTGAAGCAACCTTTACTCTTGGCACTGGTCTATATTTCATATTTGCTTATTGTCCTTTAATTCAAGTAATAGCATTTGCTTTCAGTTTATATCATCTATGGTGAAGTGCTTTACTTGCTTTATGTCTTTATCATAAGCAAATCTCCTTTATGTGTTATATGTTTTTAGAATAGTTGTACTTATCTTGTGTATTTCATTTAACTCCTAGAATAATAGTTTTTATTATTTGTGCTTAGCTTTAGTTCAAGCCTTAGATTCTTTTTTTTAGGGACTACCCCCCTTGGCTTCGCTGGGAATTAGCATAGACGGAGGAGTCGAGAATCAGGTTACAGCACCTTGACTCGAGACTTGCCCCCAAGGACACAACCAATGGATTGAATATTTCTTCCACGTGACCTGAGGTGTGTATTAAGAGGCAACATTGAGTACAACTAGGCTACTATTATGCTATACAAATGCTACAGTTACAGGAAGCAATCTGTGTCAAAGACACGCTAGAGCTCACTACCAGATAGAGGTCACTTATTTGTATGACTAGCACAAGGCAAAACCCTCTTGTAACACAATAACTTTGTATCTCCTACTCACACCCTTTCCTAGGCAGCTACCAGTTTAAGGTCACCTAAACTGGACCCATCTATGGCATAATCCTTATTTAGTCCATATCAACTGGACCCACATTGTTATTCAGTCCTGCCATAGCCTTCAAGAAAACCACTTTATATTCACTATCGATATATGTAAAAATTTCTGGTTCTAGGGAAATTAATGCAACTTAATAAATTTCACCTCTTTACAAGAGGTTTCCAGGATCTAGTCCCTGTGATTTTACAGCGTTGGGGCTGATCTGAAATACAGCAGCAACAGTAGACAATATTTCACTTCTTCTCAACCCCAACCAACAAGTCAATTCAAGAGAAAAGATACCAAATGTGTGCCAACAAGTTTCAGCCCTTCTCAACCCCAATCAACAAGACAATTCAAGAGAAAAGATACCAAATGTGTGCCAACAAATTTCAGCCCTCTAAGGCAATTTTATCATGCATAAACCGTATCTGAAATTCACTGTATTACAGCAGTAAATCTTCCCTATTGTCTTCAATATCAATGTTAAACCCTTAACAATTTCAGCCTTAACTTATGTCGAATCAGCAAGACATACTAGTGTTGAAAATTATCAAACCATGAAAACAAAGATAGCTGAAAATCAAATCTGCAATAAGACAATTTTAGACACCTGAAAATTTCATAAATATATATATATATAGAAGAGAGATTGAAATATCCCTGATCCAAAGGATATAGATAGACTCTGCTGAAACTGTTGTCTCGGTTCAYAGATCTGATACTCTGGGGGTTTATGGATGCGTTTTAGTTACTTGTTTAACATGCTTGGTGATTTTCGCATGTGTGTGTCATATAAATAAGTGTTTGAGCAGAATATATGATGCATACAAATAAAGGAACCTACACAACTCAATAGCATGTATTATGGAGAAAACCAGGAAATACAATGTGCATGTAGGCAATATAGGAAATACTCATCAGCTAGATCTCATAAGAGTTGATCGTCACTGGAATACAATGCAAAACAACAAGAAATACCCGTATACAGAAGATCGAGAAGAATCGGCAACATGCATGCATATGTTGGATGCAATCTCAGGTAATCATGGCAACTGCCGCAAATGTCTGGAAAGTTCGCCATGCTTGCAATATTCGTCTGATCTGCCTGAAAACTTTCCCAAATGATGTGCCTTGACCTCACAGCTCCCCCTGGTGACTGTCAGACTGAAGATCAGTCCACTACTGATCAAACTAGACCGCGGATGGGACCCCCTGAGGGTTTGCGCCCCTCTCCTGGACAACTAGTGCGCCCCGGTGATTCCATTGTCGGAATCTGGCAATGTATGGCTCAAACTGAGCACTCTGGTAGGCTATGTACTAGGTCAGAAGGATTTCTCCGGTTCTGGACCAGTGAACTCTCTGGATCCCTGAATGTGCTTCTCTGGAAGTTGCACCCTAGTGGATTCCTTCGTCGGAATCAGACAAATGATAGCTCAAATGAAGCGCCCTGTATCCCTCTCAACTGGGTCGGAAGGATTCGACTGGATCTGACCTGAGCTCGAACAGCTACACAAAACTGTCTCTGAAATCCTTGCGCCCTCACTGGCTGCAATGCACACTCACTGAACTGGGTCTGAATACTCCTGATATGGCACGGTGAAATACCTGGATGGTATCTTCGATAGTCTAGGGTGTGTCTTTCGACACCGAAACTTATTTGGGTGGTGGTTTCCTCCAAAAATCCACAAAACAACTAAGAGGTCGATGTCCTCCTCCGGAACATGTTCTCAACTCAAAATCATAACATAATGAGGAATTAGGTCGAATTCCTCTTCTTATACCTCCTTGATCTAATTTGTTATTGACATCACTTAAGTTAGGTGCCTTTCCTCCTAAGTCAAATGTGATTAATTAATTAAGTCCCCCCTCAACACCTTTTTCTTCTATTTCTCCGTTGACTTTGGCTTAAGTGACTTTTCCTATGCTTTTTGGCTTAATTCATCGTTTAGTCATTCATTCACCCTTATTTCTCCCTTTGTTCCCTGTTTGTGCCTGACTATAGTCTACGGGAACAGATTACATCAATCCCGGGTGCTGCAATATATACTCTCCCTCCCATGTGGCATCCTCCATTGGAAGTCCCCTCCATCTGACCAAGCACTCCTTGATGACCCTGCTCCTCAATCTACGCACTCTGCACACGAGCACCTCCTCCGGCACTAGCTCCAACTGACCCTCCTCATCCAAAGGTGGAAACTACTCTGAAATGCTAACCTGTTGTCCCACTGCCTTTTGAAGGAAAGAAACGTGGAACACGTTGTGAATCTTGCTACCCTCAGGCAGCTCTAGCTCGTAGGTTGTTGAAAAACTGATGCATGTAGGTAAATTTAAAAATTTACAACATACAACCAACATACCAATACATCTTGCATATATCAGGATCACTGAAAGTGAGACAATCACAGAGAGAACACAAGTATACCCTGGGAAACCCTCTTGGGGTAACCCAGCCAAAACTTCTCTTTAGATTCTTCAACAAAGTATAATACCAGTACAAGACTTCAGAGTAACTAGCTAGCACTCAGAGGGTTGAAACAATACCTTTGTTTCAAGTTTCAACACTTACAAACTTCACAAATAGTTGAACTAACACTTATAGTAACAGCTTGACAAACTCACCAAAAGATAATTGACTTGCCTTCTTGTTGTAGCAGAGTTATGGCAGCTTTAACATAGTATTTATAGCAGCCTTATATCAGCAAGGAACAACAGAAGACTTCAACAAGAATAGACTGCTTGTCCCAGCAGTATACTTCAACAACTAGCTGCCATATACCAACAGAAGACTCCAACAACTAGCAGCCATATACCAACAGAAAATTCCAGTAGATATCAGTCATATACCAGCAGAAAATACTTCAGCAAATAGATGCCTTGCCTCAACAGAAGACTCCATCAAAACAAATGTATGTAAATGGTAAGTGAATGCCCCTTTTTATAGGTTGGTTTCGCTGCCCTAAGCAACCCCTTATGAATGTATGACAGTTGTATAACAGCTGTCATACCTGCCCTCCTTTGGCTGTCAAAAGTCACCTCCTAAAGTTCCCAAGAGCCACCTCCTAAAGTTCCCAAGAGCCACCTCCTAATGCTCCCAAAGGTCACTTCCTTTGTCTCTTCTAGAGGTTGCCCTAAATTGTTGTCTTAGGATTGTATGACAACTATTATACAGCTGTCATACCACCACCCTAAGCAACCCCCCTAAGCTAGCCACTCCAACCATCCTAAGCAGCCCTCTTAAGCAGCCTCCCTAAGCTAGCCACTACAACCTCCCTAAGCAGCCCTCTTAGAGGTGCTATGAGGTTGACACATGGCATATGGTTGTCTTGGCATAAGGTTGACACTAGTCATGTGTTTGATGCTTGACATAAAGTTAACACTATATCAAAACTTTATTTACATGGTTAGTTACAATAGGGAAAATAGCTTCCAAAGCTATATAATTCAACATAGGCCACTTCGCCTACCTTCCTGCTGACTTTGTACGGCCCATAGAACCTAGGATTCAGCTTCGCCTACCTTCAGAACCTTCCCTTTTAAGGTAGATTTTGGAACCATGTAGATCCGGTCCTTATAGAAAATCACATCGTCTAACACCTGGTATCTATCATTAACTACCTGTCCATCCAGTACCTCACAAGACAACTTATTTTTGGAGTACTCCACCAACAAATGTGCCTTCCTCTCTATGAAAATATCCATCATCGAACACCCTGCTGGTATCCTGGACAAAGCATCTGCAACGACGTTCATTTTTCCTTTAAAATACTCAATGTCAAAGTCAAAGGCTTGGATCTTTGAAACCCACTTATGTTGTCTCTCGCTGAGGTCTTTCTGATCCAGGAAATACTTGAGACTGTTGTGATCAATGTTCGCTACAAACCTGCTACCCACCAGATACTGCCTGAATTTGGTTAAGGCATGCATGATTGCTAGCATTTCCTTGTCGTAAATCAAATAGAGTCTCTCCGACTCGTTGAGCTTCTTGCTCTTGAACACAATGGGATGGCCCCCCTGCATCAAAACCGCTCCAATCCCCACCCCTGATGCGTCGCACTCTAAGACAAATGGCCGAGAGAAATCTGGAAGGGTTACAATAGGGCATGTGCTCATAACCTCCTTCGTTTTCTCAAAAGTTTGTTGTGACTCATTCATCCAATGAAAAGCACCCTTCTTTGTTAGATCTGTGAGCGGTGCTCCCAACTGTGAAAAGCCCCTAACAAATTGTATGTAATAACTGCATAACCCAAAGAATCCCTTCAGCTCTGTGAGGTTCTTAGGTGTTGGCCAATCCAGAATGGCCTTGCTCTTCTCCTAATGAACATGTGCTCCCTGCTCACTAATGATATGCCCCAAGTACAGTAGTTCTCTCATCCCGAACTCACACTTGGACTCCTTGGCATATAATGATTGTGCCTGCAGAATGTCCAAGACCTCCTCCAGGTGTGCCAGATGTTAAGCCCATGTCCTACTGTAAATCAAAATGTCATCAAAGAATACCAAAAGGTACTTCCTCAGTTGCCCCTTGAAGATGTGATTCATGCAAAGACTGAATGGTGGCCGGTGTGTTGGTTAACCCAAACGACCTAACCAAAAAATCTAAGTGCCCAAAATGGCATCTGAACGTTGTCTTCTCTATGTCCTACTCTCTGATGTTGATTTGATGATATCCTGACCGCAGATCAATCTTGGTGGAGAAAACTGCCCCATGTAGCTCGTCCATCAACTCATATATGCGCGGAATGGGGTACCTGTTCTTGATCGTTTTCTTATTGAGGGCTCTATAGTCTATGCACATCCTCAATGTGCCATCTTTCTTCAGTACCAGAAAGACTGAAGAAGCAAAGGGACTCGTGTTGGGCCTAATGTGCCCCATCGCAAGCAATTCCTTGATTGTTTACTCGATCTCATCCTTGAATCTCTTGGGGTGTCTATAGGGCGCGGTGATCACAGGTGTAGCCCCGCCTCCAACTAAATAGTATGCTCAAACCCCCTGTCCAGTGGCCTCCCTAGTGGTATTGGCCCAAACACTGACTCATACTGACTCAGAAGCTCACTGATCTGTGGATGGTAAAGCTCTTTGCCCCCTGTATAAGGCCCTAGACCCTGAGAGTGTTGTACCTAGGTACTCTGGAAAGGGTTGCTATGGTTCCCCCTTTCACCTCTCTACGAAGTTTTATCTCCTCCTTTGGTTGTGCCTCTTCCTGTATCTGAGGTTTCTTCATATGTCGACTCATGTGTAGGCTCATCCTTTGAATCACTATCTGTCTATGCCTCGATCTCCTCATCCTCCTCCTCACGACCTAATTCCACCTCAATGTAGTGGATTTGTCCCTTTCCCATGCATCGATGCCCTGAGACCCAAGGCTCTCTACAAGAGAAGCAACACTTCTTCCTCATCAACTCCCATCTGGTGTCATCATCCAACTTGGGCTTACCCTTCCAATCCCTCTGAGAATTCTTTTGATCCTTGTCTCTCTGTGGCACAAAGCGTTTGGTAAAGGTTTTAGGTTTCATCACCGAGTACCCCATGTCTCTAGTGCGCACAATGGCCTCCTGTAGGGTGTGAAGCTTGAATGCCTTAACCCAACCCCTCAATGGCTCCGTCAATGCCTTGATGAACAGCATCACCAATTTGTGATTTGAAATATCTGATACGACCATTGCCTTCCGCTGGAACTCTGTGACGAAGGCCTCAACTGACCCTGTCTGTCTCAACTGTGTCAAATCCCTGAAATGGAGTTCTGGATCCCTCCTGTCAAACCTCTCCATCAACCTCTTGGTGAACTCCAAATATGAAGTAATGTGGCTGTGACCCAAGGTCATCAACCCATGGTACCACCACTCGTGGGCCTCCTCATCCAAGTGCAAGGTGGCGAAGCTAATAGCTTCTAACTCTGTCATCGGGTTGAGCTTGAAATATGTGTCAAGCTTTTGTACCCATGCCTGAGTTGAGCATCGTGATGACCCATCGAAAGTAGGAATTTTCAGCTTCCCCACTTTCTTAATGAAGTCCACGTTTTGAGTTTGCGCATTGCCCCTATGTGCCTCCCGAGGTTTGTTCCAATACCTGATCAAACAATAATCTAGCAACCTCATGTCTGCATGGAACTCTTGTCCCAATGCCAAATAATCTCTCCTGTACTCCCTGAATGGGTCCTGTGGCACTACCTTCCCTTGTCCTAGTTGTCCTCCTGCCTGCCATGGTTGTACCCCCTAGAACTGCGAATATAAAGGTCAGGGAATCCTCCCAGATGATGTATAGGCACAGATAGGTGAAGGATGTCCACTCGTTCCGCCTTGAGATCCACTGGAGCCACTGGCCCCACCTCCCTGGTGTCCTCCTAAACCACTCGCTCCTCCTGTCGCGTTGGCACCCATAATGCTCACACTGTGCTGGATCATCTGTGTGTTGATGACCATCTGTGCGATGGCGTTCATCATATCTCGATGTCCTCTAGCTAGGTCATTCAAGGTGGCCTACGTATTGTCAGAATGTGTCTCGGGGCCTTTCCCCCTGCCCTTTGGTGTCTCACGCCTGTCACCCATAGTCCTCTCTATGTCTACCTCTGTGTCAGAGCTGATGTGATTCCTATCCTCTAACTTTGGCTCTGTATCTAACTGAATGTGGAAGGGAGTGTAGTCCCTTTTGTTCCTGTCTCTTTTGTCTCTACTATGTCCTCTACGGTACTGAATGTACTTGTCTCCATATGTCCTCGTCCCTCTAGGTATTTTGCACAAGTTCCCGGAATCATGGGATCATGAGAAAGCACTTCTTCGCAGGCTGGCAGGAAGAAGGCTCTGATAGCACTGAAATATCCCTGATCCAATGGATCTAGATAGACTCTGCTGAAACTATTGTCTCGGTTCACAAATCTGACACTCTGGGGGTTTCTGGATGCATTTTAGTTACTTGTTTAACATGCTTGGTGATTTTCGCATGTGTGTCATATAAA
>JASDQU011439948.1:0-23639 GCA_032191745.1 Picea mariana | reverse complement strand
ACCTTCATGAGTTCGTGGGTCGAACTCTCGTGCCCTCCCGTTGCGATCTCCTGAGACGCGATAAGTCAACGTCGGGTTGACTCCTTCCTTGACGCTTTTCGCTATTTGCAACCTTGCAGGTTGAAGCATCGAGCCTTCACGCTCTTATCCAGTGAATCCCTGAGACACAAGAAATCAACGAAGCATTGACTCCCTTCTCTAGGCGACGCGTGTCTTCCCATCTATCGTGTGGGCCCCACCTTGTGATTCTGTCGCGTGTCCACATGAGCCTCAACTCTCGGCACTTCGTGACTTCAGCAATCGAGATGAGGTTCGCTCAACCCCCAAACCTCCAAATGCGTGAAATGTGATAGGGTTTCTGATCCAACGATCCTCCCGTTCTCTAGATCCAATGGCTGTCCCCACTCCTTGCGATTTCGCAACTTCGCGACTTGGATCACCCAACCTTTGGGCTCTCACCTTGCGAACCTTCAAGTTCACAAGATCGCTAGATCTCTGCCACCTGTCCTCTTCGAATGGATGGTCCCGATCTTCTCGTGACTTCGCTACTTGCAAAGTCGAACGACTTTCCTCTATGAATCTCGATGTTTGAATCCCCGATACAGATGATCTCGCGACACGTGTCCGCTCCTAGATGAACGACTCAAATTTCCTTGGGACTTCGCTACTCGTGAAATAAAGATGCTCACCTCTGTGATTCCCAATGCCTGAATCTCTGAAATAGATGATTCCGCGACACGCGTCCTCCCGCAGATGGATGGCTCAGATCTATTTTTCCTTCTTACGATTTTTGATGTCGAGTGTCCGAACTCTCATCCTCCGAACCCCTGAACTCCCGAATGCCAATATCCCGATACGAACTCCTTCTCAGGACTTTCGCTTCTACTGCTCTTCGTGTGAGGTTTAAACCTCGTGCAACTCTCGACAGATCCATTGGCTGTCGACTGTTTGGACCAAGATCTGATGGCTCAGACCTGTCTTTCCATTACGCCTTTACTACGTTACCTAGACACGAATCCACGATCCAGATTCTCTCAGCTGATCTAACGGTAACTATGCTCCTTCCGAGCTTTGGCGCTTTCTTCCTAGACTTGGAAGAATTTCAAATTCTCAAAGGCCTCGACCTTTGTTCATATTCCCTATGAGCTCTGCAACTTGAGTCCTGCCTGCACGTATAAGAACACTACTTCTCCTGAGCTTTGCTCTCGAATCCTCAAGGGATTCCATGACTTCTGCACCTCTGTAGAGTCTTTGCACACAAAGTGCTACTCCTTATGAGCTTTTCACTACTCAAACCTTTAAAGAATTTTATCCTTCTTCCTTCTTCTGCAGATGGAGGATTTGGATTCCCTCCTGGCTATCCTTCACTCAAGCAACATCTTGCTGAGCGTTCCAAGGTGTTCAGCAGCCCTTCGAAGATCCTTCAGTGGACTCTTCTTCTATTTTCCCGAATTCAAAGATTTCCTCCTGTGTGCTTTGGCAATTACTCAATGCCCTCCTGGCAGAGTCTCAAGAATCCTCAGTGATTCTTGATTCTTAAGAACTCCCAGTAGATTTCTTCCTGTGTGCACTCCTTGCACTGGCTCAATGCCCACTTGGCAGAGCTTTACATAACTCCTCAGAGCTTTTGTCTGCAACTGTGTTCTTCTCCACAACCTTGCCTCTAAGGTCTTCAGTAACCTCACAGGTCTTCCTCTGAATTGATGATTCAAGTTACTATGCCCACCTGGCTCGTCTTTGTCTGAATCCGCAGAGTTTAGAAGTGAATCTATGCACTGGTATTCAGAGACCGCAGTACTCTATCACGCCCTCCTGGCATGAAACCACAAAGAACCTCTCAAGATTGAAAATAAAATAACTCCCTGCAAATGAAAACCTACAACATACATCTAAAAAATATAAAGAACACTCAAAGACATTCATTCAACACAGGAATCATGTAGGAAAAACTGCTTCTTTGTATTAAATGGAAAATGCCTATTTTTACAAGGTGTTCCTGAGCTCATACTTTAACAGAGTCTTGGCTCTTTCTCTTCTGCTCTCTCCTTCCTAAAACTATTACCAAATGAGATCAAAATTGATCTTTTACAAGAGGGGCTCTTCGAGCTCTTCCCTCCAATCTACCTACCCTATTCAATAGCATTGAATGGGTTGTCTAGTCCGCAAATCGGATCTAGATATCATACTTCAAACATTAAAGGCCTACCTACCTACAGCCTGTGCGCATAGCATGGCCTCACGGCTCAACAGCCTAAACATTAAATTACATTCAATTTCAAAATTGAAGGCGAGGGCTACGCCTCTCTTCAGCCTTGAATGCATGCGCTGACGTGGTTGGCTGACTGGCTAGCTGACGTGGAGAGATACCCCTACATCATACTCCTCAACTACAAAATTCATGAGCTCATACTCATGAGCTTCCCATCTCAGCTTTGGAAATCCTCCTGGATCCCAAACAAATTTCTGGAGTTGTTCATCTGCTCCATCTCCCTGTTGTTGTTGTTGCTTCTGTGCTGCTACTGTTGTTGTTGCTTCTTCTTCTTCTCTGCTCAGCTTCTCCTCACTGGCAGTCTCTGCTAACTTGATCATCAGCTCCTTGATCTTCTTGATCACTTCATCCAGCTACTCCAATGGCTGGCTCTGCTCATGCAGTTTCCCCAGCTGCAAAAAAATTCTGCAATTGGGCAGATCACTGTGATCTCCCATGCCATCTTCTTCATATTCCTCTATGGCCTTAACTTGCCACCCTGCTACAGAGTTCATCTCTGTAGTATTCTCTTGACTGTCATGTTGTTCAGTCACCTTCTCTGACAACTCAACTTCTGCTAGTTCTCCTGTTGGCTCTGGATTGTTCAGCCAATCCTCTAGCAGCTCCAGCTCCATCTCCCATGGAGTGATCAATTTGTCTACCTGCTCTTTGGCTTCTTCTTCTGCTACTAGCTTCAGTGCTGCAGCTTCCTTCTTTTCAGCTTCCTGGCTGAAAGCATTGAGACACTCCTCAGAATCCTCATCTTCTCTTTTTGCTTGGGCAGCTTCCAAAGTCTACTCCAATACTTCTCTGATAGTTTATGCTAGTTGTCCTTCTTCTGTTGTTGCTGCATATGCAACATAGATTTCTGCCTCCCTTTGGGAAAATGGTAGGATTATTTCGATTCCCCCAATCATCAGAAGATCCCTCAGATTCTCTGCTTCTGTCAGCTTCGCTTACTGATTCAAACTCACCTCTGAGTTTATGAGACCCTCAGATAGTCTCATCTACTCTGTCAGCTCCTCCAGCTGATTCAAACTCATCTCTGAGTCCATGAGACTCTCAGATAGCCTCATCTCTGTTCCCATGCCCAACTGGAAAATTGGGATTTTTTTGCTGCCCTCCTGGCAGACTTTGAGATCCCACAGTGATCTCGATCCATTGCCCTCCTGGCAATGTGAAATTCCCTGGCTTTCCTCATGGAAGTCTGTGAGATCCTCAGCTGATCTCAACTCTTTGCCCACCTGGCAATCGGGAATTTCCTCTCTACCCTCCTGGCAATGCTTGAGATCTTCATCCAATCCCATTTCATCTTCAGCATCGCTGAGATTTCTCCCAGTCTCTGGTTCACATATCTGAACCCTTTCTTCTTCAGGTCCGTTGAGGTTTTCAGCATTCCTCAACCATCCTCTTAACAGCTTCTGCTGTCTTATGACCATCAGCTGCTTGAATATCCATTTTACCTTTGGCTTCTTCATGGGCCATTCATATACCCATCTTGACCTGGCGTTCTGTTGCATCTCCAATGCAGGTTCATCCATCCTCGCGTTCATCTCAGTAATTTCTTCATCCCATTCAGCTTCGCTCATCAGCTCTGGGTCTTTACTTTCAGCGTATCTTCAGCCTTCAGTAGCCATTTTGTTGTCCCTGTCTGCTCTCCTAGAAAACCTATTGGTCATCTGCAAGCAATCATTCACGGAGTCTCCAGCACTCTGTCTTCCTCTTTCTCCTTCTTTCTGCGATATACAAACAGAATCCATGCTCTGATACCACTTTGATGCAGACGCCACCTCTACCTCAGCAGATTCTCTGCGTGACCTCCTGGTCTTAAGGATCGTTCACTCTATTTCATGAGTTAAAGCGGCTCTTTCGACTCCCTACTGGAATCTACACTTATCGATCTACAGGTCCTTTGGGAAGCTCCCCTGTGTGAACTGCACCAGGCACGAGCTCTACCTTTCCCCAGCGACCACAACGCTATGACCAAGGCCCAATTTCAACAGCGCTTGTCACAACTCACGATCTCGCGAGTTCGCAATTCGAAGCTCCTGACTCCTCCTTTCCAATGCTACGAGACCCGAAATCATGAAATGGTTATGGCTCCTTCTTGTCATCACCTTCTGAGCATGACCGCCAGCTAGGCTAAGCGCTAGCACCTCTCGCTACTCACCACTTCGCGAGTTTCAACGTTGAGCTCCCATGCTCTTATCTCGCGAATCCCCAAGACATGAGAAGTCAATGGAGTGCTGACTCCTTTCCTTGTCTGTGCCCTCTACACATAACCGTAGGCTAGGGCTTAAATACTAGTGCCTCTCGCAACTCGCACCTTCGTGAGTTCGTGGGTCTAACTCTCATGCCCTCCTGTTGCGATCTCTCGAGACGCGATAATTCAACGTCGGGTTGACTCCTTCCTTGACGCTTTTCGCTATTTGTAACCTTGTAGGTTGAAGCATCGAGCCTTCACGCTCTTATCTCGCAAATCCCTGAGATGCAAGAAATCAACAAAGCGTTGACTCCCTTCTCTAGGTGATGCGTGTCTGCCTATCTATCATGCGGGCCCCACCTTGTGATTCTATCGCATGTCCACACGAGCCTCGGCTCTCGACACTTCGTGACTTCGGCAGTCGAGATGAGGTTCGCTCAACCCCCAAACCTTTGAATGCACGAAACGCAATGGGATTTCTGATCCAACGGTCCTCTCGTTCTCTAGATCCAATGGCTATCCCCGCTCCTCGTGATTTCGCAACTTCGTGACTTTGAGCACCCAACCTTTGGGCTCTCACCTTGCAAACCTTCGAGTTCGCGAGTTCCCTAGATCTCTACCACCTTTCCTCTTCGAATGGATAGTCTCGATCTTCTCGCAACTTTTCTACTCGCGAAGTCGAAGGACTTCGCTCTATGACTCCCGATGTCTGAATCCCCGATACAGGCGATCTCGCGACACGTATCCTCTCCCAGACGAACGGCTCAAATTTCCTCGGGACTTCTCTACTCGCAAAATCAAGATGCTCACCTCTGTGAGTCCCAGTGCCTGAATCTTAGAAACGGATGATTACGTGACACGCGTCCTCCCGCAGACGGACAGCTCAGATATATTTCACCTTCTTTCGATTTCTGATATCTCGAATGCCGATATCCCGACCCGAACTCCTTCTCGAGACTTTTGCTTCTGTTTCTCTTCACGTGAGGTTTAAACCTCATGCAACTCTCGACAGATCCAACGGCTGTCGATTGTTTGGACCAAGATCTGACGGCTCAGACCTATCGTTCCATTGCACCTTTACTATTCTGCCTCGACACAAATCCACGGTCCAAATTCTCTCGGTTGATTCAACAGTAACTGTGCTCCTTCCGAGATTTGGCGCTTTCTTCCTAGACTTGGAAGAATTTCAAATTCTCAAAGGCCTCGACCTTTGTTCATCTTCCTTGCGAGCTCTGTAACTTAAGTCCCTCCTGCACGTATAAGAACGTTGCTTCTCCTGAGCTTTGCTCTCGAATCCTCAAGGGATCCTGTGACTTATGTGCCTCTGTAGAGTCTTTGCACACAAAGTGCTACTCCTTCTGAGCTTTCCGCTACTCATACCTCTAAGGAATTTTATCCTTCTTCCTTTTTCTACAGATGGAGGATTTGGATGCCCTCCTGGCTATCCTTCACTCAAGCAACCTCTTGCTGAGTGTTCCAGGGTGTTTAGAAACCCTCAGAAGATCCTTCAGTGGACTCTTCTTCTGTTTTCCCGAACTCAAAGAGTTCCTCCTGTGCACTTTGGAAATTACTCAATGCCCTCCTGGCAGAGTCTCAAGAATCCTCAGTGATTCTTGCTTCTTACGAACTCCCAGCAAAGTTCTTCCTATGTGCACTCCTTGCACTGGCTCAATGCCCACTTGGCAGATCTTTACAGAACTCCTCAGAGCTTCTGTCTGCAACTGTGTTCTTCTCCACAACCTTGCCTCTAAGGTCTTCAGTAAACTCACAGGTCTTCCTCTGAATTGATGATTCCAGTTATTGTGACCACTTGGCTCATCTTTGTCTGAATCCACAGAGTTCAGAAGTGCATCTATGCACTGGTATTCAGAGACCGCAGTACTCTGTCATTCCCTCCTGGCATGAAACCACAAAGAACCTCTCAAGCTTGAAAATCAAAAAACTCCCTACAAATGCAAACCTAAAGCATACATCTACAGAATATAAAGAACACTCAAATACATTCACTCAACAAAGGAATCATGCAGGAAAAACTGCTTCTTTGTATTAAATGGAAAATGCCTATTTTTACAAGGTGTTCCTAAGCTCAGACTTTAACAGAGTCTCAGCTCTTTCTCTTCTTCTCTCTCCTTCCTAAAACTATTACCAAATGAGATCGAAATTGATCTTTTACAAGAGGGGCTCTTCGAGCTCTTCCCTCCAATCTACCTACCCTATTAAACAACATTGAATGGGTTGTCTAGTCTGCAAATTAGATCTATATCTCAGCCTTCAAACATTAAAGGCCTACCTACCTACAGCCTATGCACATAGCACGGCCTCACGGCTCAACAGCCTAAACATTAAATTACATTCAATTTCAAAATTGAAGGCGAGAGTTGAGCCTCTCTTCAGCCTTGAGTGCACGCGCTGACATGGTTGGCTAGCTGACATGGAGAGATTCTCCTGCATCACTTAGGCAGGCATTAAATGTTAGTTGGCAAGCTTTCATAACAAACCCACGCTTTTTGGTGCAATGGTTAAGTTGTTGGTATATTATATAGTGGGTCGCGGGTTCAAACCTTGTCGACCACACACACACACACACACTATATATATATATATATATCTATATATATATATATATATAATTTTGGTTATACATTGGTTGGATATATAAATATACCCTACAGAATATATGATATGGTTGGAATATAGTTTAACAAACCCGAAGAATATTCGACCCATGGTTATATTGAAATACATATGATATGGGTAGAGGGCTTATCCCTCGACCATTTTTCCACTCATTCGAATATTTCAACAAACTTAAATAGATATCATCGCATGTATGGTTAAGAACCCACCGTCAAGTATAGTGGTGAAGTCGTTGAGTTGTTTTTCAGAAGACTCGGGTCCAATCCTCGGGGATCCAACAAAATTTTAAATCACCTTACCCATTAATGAGAAATGGGATGTTGCGACGTGGAAACCTCTCATTAGGATATCATTGCCACTTGTCAACATGTGATTTGTCCTCGTAACCTGTACGATTTTCCACATCACTTGCCCAATCAGTGTATGTTGTGCCACGTGGAACCTCAGGGTGTTGCCACATTAACACCATACAGTCATACGATCATGCCATGTGTCACCCTTGCAGTCGTGACACGTCTCACCTTTGACCCTAATGACTTTGACTTTTTCCTAGTTTGACCCTAACTTTGACCATCCATAATTTTTGCATACGAACTTCGTTTGAGGTTATTTTTGCGTTGTTGGAAAGATATTGTCGAGCTCTACGTATTGATGGTGTTTTCGAGAACATTTTTTATGGTTTAATTTTGAGCATTCTTGAATCCTTCTGGACCTTTGTGAGTGTTTCGGATCCTTCTGGACCTCTATGAGTGTTTTGGAACATCCTGGATCAAATGTCCAATCCTTGCATTCTACGACGCCATTATGTTGAGGTGTGTGAGGAACCAATCACTGTCAATTAATACCATATCGAACCAGATATTCTTCAAAAGTTTAATTTACATACTCACCACCATTATATAATATTAGGCACTTGATGGATCGTGCACATTGCTTTTCAGCAAAGGCTCTAAATTCCTTGAACTTTTCAAAGACAAGTTTCTTTTCTATAGAAAATAGACCCATGTGAAATGAGAGAGATCATCAATGAAAGTCAAAATATACCTTGCACCTACCAGGGAAGGTATATTGATGCAGAAAACATCACTGTGAACCATATCCATGAGGTTTTGTTCTTGCCACACTTTGACAGAGTCAAATGTTGCTTAATGATTATTTCCACGCACACAACCTTTACCAACTCCTTCAGGGGGAAACACTCAACCAAATATATGCACATGCTTGCATGAAGACGGGTGAAGAATAGCAAGAAAACATAGGCATTTATGTACTTCTCAGCTATGGACAACTACCATAGGTCAATTGGCCTAAGAACTAAGTGTCAGTGTTTCATGGAAACCTGAACAAGAGATCTAGCTAAAGCATGCACAAACAAATCTTATCAAGAAAGGAAGAGAGATTCAATATGGAAGAATGAGAAAATATATTCACACTACTCCAATGAGATGATGATTGATAGATAGATCATGATCAATATGATACAATGAATGAGTGGAATACACTCATATATAGGGAAAAACATTCCATAATTAAGAAAACCAATCAAGCAAATAGCTTTCCTTAGGAATGAATGCATGCATAATAGTGATGGTAAAAATAGAAAGTCTAAAATAGAACTAGTCAGTTAAATCCCATTGAACTAGTGTGTCAAAAATAGAAATTTCTCCAACACCACCCCTCCACCCAAACATCACTATGGAGTAAAAAATGAGTCCCGACTACTAGGCCATTTTAGGTACTCATGTACAATGCAACTAATGAACATTGAAAAAAACGAGGAAAGAGGGAAAACCACATGGGAACAAACCCCCCCCTAAAAAGATAATGTATCAAAAGAAGAAAATGGAAGTTGCTAGGCAACTGTGTTCTTCATTGCAAGACGATCCTGCAAAGTCTAAAACTTATGCTCACTAAAAGTCTTCGTGAAGATGTAGAAATATTTATGAATCTGATGAAGTCCTTTGGAAACCTATCTAGCCTTGTACCTCTTGATCCTGTGGACCCATTTTCACCTGAAAATATTCCTTTCTTTTGGAAGTGGAACCAAAATCCAAGTCTGGTTTTGTAGGAGTGATTCATACTCCTTATGAATGGTTGCTTTCCATAATGGATTTCCCACAACCCTATTGTAGTTCCGTGGATCAATAGATTGAACCATATAGCAATGCATGGGCATCGCGGGTTCTGAAGCTGAAAATACATGAGAAAGATCCTCATGCTAAGATCGAGTCCTATTTGAATCCAATGGATTCCTGTAAGGTTTCCTACTGCATGAAGTGTGGTTTGTGCCTTCTTGGGCATCTGTTGAAGCTTCGACGCTGGATTCTTATCTGGATTTACTACCTTCTTATTTCCATGTGAGGAATCTGAGTGTATGGAATCATCTCTGATATCTGAAATCGTTGGAAGAACAAGAGTATATGCATGTTGCACTGAAGGTGCATGCAAAGTAATCTCCTTATGTGTAAGTAGAATAGAGGATTCATCGTCAGAAAACTTAGTGAATTTATACAACCTTGACTTGTGATCCACCTCACCAATTGTAATGATGAATTGTCATGCATGTCAATTACTGAAACTGAATCTGATGTAAATTCAACCTTTTTACCTTTCTGAGTAATTTGATAAACTGAGAGCAGATTCATAGAAATATTTGGAACATGGAGAACATTCTCAAAAATTTCATTGTGGAGTTCCACTCTCCCTTCTCCTGCTACTGCTACTAGAGTATCATCCCCCATGAGAATAGGGGGTCTTGAGCATGGACTCAAAGAAGAGAAAACTTCATCTTTTGCTACCATATGATGGCATGAACCAGAATCTATAATCCATGAATCAGATGAGGAATTAATTGCAACGAGAGCATGATGATTACATTTCTTAGGAGTAGTATCTTCTTCCTTCTTGTTACACATCAAAATTACTTATTTTAATGATGACCTATTGTCGTCATTACAAGTGTTGCAAGTGTCTCATTTTAGCCATAAGTATCGCAAGTGTCGCAGACATCATACAGTCATCCTTCCTATGTTGTGTCTTGAGTGACATTACAAGGACACTTGAATACACCCTCAGAGACTGGTTAAAGAAGAAGAAATCATTTGATGGAGAGCACAAAGATTTTCCCATGGAAAAAACCACTTAAAAATGAATTTTGAAGGCCAACACTCCCGTACCCACTGTGAGGAAGTGTCAGAGCTCCTTGACCTTCTTTGGGGGAGCGTTCTAGCACTCTATGCAGCCTTTTGGGGGAGCACTGGCCTTTGTTGAGGAAATTTTGGGCAGCACTCCCCTACCCACTTTCAGGGAGTGACAATGCTCCTTGACCTCCTTTGGGGGAGCGTTGCAACACTTTGTGCCCCATTCTGGGGGAGCGCTAGATTGTTTAAGGAAATCTTGGGTTGTTGAGGAAAATCAGGGGAAAATCCCCCTCATCTCTGGAGTTGGTTGGATTTGAATCTGAGGTCAAGGCTGGATCTTAGGGAGGATCCACAACTTATGGATAAATATCCTCAACCTATCCCAAGAATCTCTAAGGTGGTTAGGCTTCTCCAAGCTTATATAAGGAAGCCTTCTCATGGTGAAAATATACATGAAGAGATTGAGAGATACCTAACTTATGATCTCATGAGAAGTGGTATTAGAGTAAATTGAAGGCATAAAACTTATGATATCATAAGGGAGATAATCAGTGAGGCGTAGTCGTTTTGATTGTGGATTATTTGAGCAAGGGGTTGGATAAGGAGAGCTAGAAGAGGTGTTGCAACTTCATCAAAGGTCTGTAAGTATTGTTATCGAGTTCTCATTAATACATGTGCTTGGCCTGTTTCTTTCAAGGTTGTGTATGCCTACATGAACTTGTCTTTGATAGATAGATATAATTTTGAATTAATCATGGTATAATAGGAAGTTGTTTTGTCTTTGTTGTTATTGGATTGCAAGACTTGTTGAAGAGCTTGGGGATCAAGGCTCAACTTGGACTAGGCAAGGACAGACATTGTAAAAAGGTACATCTTCTTCCTTTTCTCTATTTGATTGACTTAGTTAGGTTTAAAAGGATGTCAGTGAACAAAGTTAGAACCTTTTTGTCTTGCTTATAGGGGTCTAGATCCAAGAGGAAGTTCACCTGTCTGCAAGGGAATTTTCCTGTAACAGAAATTGGCGACTCCACTGAGGAACAAATCTTTTAGTTTTGGTTTCCTTCCTTGGTCTTTTTTTTGGCCTTTTATCACCTTTAGATATTATTCATGTTATGTTTTTTATTCTTTGATGTGTTGTTAGATCTTGGATTCAATCCATACACACTCAATTTCTGTATTTTCCAGAGTTTGTTTTATTTCTGGGCAATTTTTTTGAGTTATGAGAGGCCAATGCTCCCCTACCTCTACCACCAGAGTGATGGCACTTCCTTCTAGGCTCTCACA
This sequence comes from Picea mariana, assembly GCA_032191745.1. Classification (NCBI taxonomy): domain Eukaryota; kingdom Viridiplantae; phylum Streptophyta; class Pinopsida; order Pinales; family Pinaceae; genus Picea; species Picea mariana. The sequence continues at coordinate 12,127 of JASDQU011439948.1, read as the reverse complement.
GAGCGTTTCAATGCTTTGGTACCCTTGACACTACAGCACTGGTCTTTTTCTGTTAAAAAAACTTTTGGGAGTTGATCTCTGAGTCTACTTTTTGTTGATTCATCTGCTCAGGGTTAATATCATCTCAGTGTGTCCTTGTTTTGGCCTCCAACATATTGATTTCTAAGAAATTATTATATTTTGTTTAGATTGTTGAATTTTTTCTTCCTTACTTTGAGTCACTCTTCTTCTTTGAAGTTTTAGAGTCAATTTATTGTTTTCTTCTCATTTATCTGACACAATGAAAGCTATTGTAAGGAAATTCAAAGATCTATCCACTGTTCCATTTGATATTTGAGGTCATTTTTCCAAAGAAATTCCTCTTGTATTTACTTAAATATTCCCACCTTTCAGATCACTTTTATTGTTTGATCATCATCCATTAGCCTTCTCCTACCTTCACTAGCAATTTCACCAATTTTTATGCATTCTGGGTGAGTTTTTCTTCTTTTTTTGACTGTTTTTTTTAATTTATGGGTGGATAAACGCCCCCCTATGGGCCATATCAGAGAGCTATCACTCCTCTACAGTGATTTAGGGAGTGTTGCAGCACTCTGTACCCTTGAGACAGGGAGCACTGATCTCCTTTTTGGAGGATTTTTTCCCTTTTCTGCTTAGATTTTCTCAGCCTGTTTTGTGGAAGTATTTACACAGACTTTGTGATTGGTTTGTGAAGTTATTTAGGTTGATATTTTGTACTTATCACCCCTTATTGTATTGATTTGAAATTGAAACTTTTTCCAAAATATGAAATTTCCCTTTCTAGCCGATTGTTTTGTCGAGACAATTTGAGTGATTTCTCTTGCTCCCTGTCTTTTCTTGGATTCTTCTCTGAATATTTTTGTACTCAATGAATGTTTGTAAGTTGTTGAATCCTTGATTGAATTATTGTTAGAACAAGTTTCTACTTGTTTTCTTTCAGTTCTCATTGCTTTGAGTGTAGGCTTTGTTTGAAAACCATTGTTGCTTCGTGTCTTTTGCATCTGCATTTGACTCTTTCTTCTGATTGAAAGTTTTGAAGCATTGAAGGATTTTAATCTTATTTATTTATACATTAGAATCAAACAAATACCATAATTGAATTCTTGATTTTGGGTAGTGAATTTAGCTTGCATTCGAAGTAGCAAAATTGCATGGTTTTTGGCATTTTGGGACATTGTTCATCTGGGAATGATAAACGTTTTCTCCTTCTCATAATATAGATTTCATCGAAGTGAAATATTTTCATTTTAATTTCTTTACATTGTTTAGAGTCGTTCAAAACACCATTTAGTCTACGTCATTTTCCTATTGAGTAAACAACAACCTTAAAATCAAGTGCTAAACTGAAATTTATCAAACATTTTTACATTTTTTGTTAGCAAACCTACATTAGCTTAAGGTGTAGGGCTTCAAAATAGGTTGAAAGGATAAATTTCCAAAGCTTTCAAACAAACTTAGCATATTGCAATAGGGAGAGGAAATCCAATTTTCATTTAATCTTCCTGGGATCCCCCTCTCACACAGGGGTTATGCACGAGGTCACGTTCGGGAGAGTTAGGGAGATTATCCCTCTATGGTTCAACCGTTTGTAGTAGTTAGATCATATATTGGGGTTTCTTCTTGATGTTCAACTATCTTCATTTGGTCTCAGTGCTTCATGAATTCCGAATCTGTTCGGGGTCCTCTAGAGTTCTACTGGACCACTTATCCTCATTTCTCTTGAAGGATTTCAGACTTGTTATCCTTCCAATACGTTCAGACTGGACTGTCGAATGTACCCTCCCAGAGGCTGACTATGATTTGGTGACCTTAGTAGCCATAATATTCAAGGTATTACACAAGGTGACAGTGAAGGGAAGTCTCATTGTACCTGGAACGGACGTTGGTCAAACTCACTCGATTTCCTTGGAGGGTAAATCCACAATTACTACATGGAAGCTTGCACCAAGGTGTAAGTATGTTAAGCAAGTCGCCAACATAACTAATCTACCCACTCTATCCCCACCTCTTCCTATATTGATCTCGCGATGTTGGATTTCATCACCAACTAGTGGTTTCAATGTGGGAAGCTTTGCTTGATTGTTTGCTTCTTATATTCATAGCGTGTGTTATTTGTTTTACTTAGTGGACCTTAGGTCGAGTCAATTTTAATGGCATCAACTCCTAGGAGTACAAATGGAGGAACCCATTGTCCCGGGGAACCTTTCACCTTTCCTTCTTTTGGAAACATTGGTCCTTCATACATTGCAACACTTAGTCTTCCGGGACTCACCATCGGATTACCGGTTTGGTTGTTCCCCACTCTGGTGATCTCGAATCTTCCCAGTGCTTCAGCTACACCTAACGCTTCAGATGTAAGTACACCACCCACACATCAACCTCATGTCGACTTTTTTCCTTCTTCACCCATTAAGTTTCCTTCCCTTTCTCCTTCTTCCCCTAGTGAAAGCTCTAAAGAGAGTATCTAGGTTGATAAGAAGAAGAAGAAATGGAAAGAGAAGAAAAAGAAGAACACAAAAAGGACCAAGCCTCCAACCATATCATATGTTGGATCAAAGCAAATAGCTATTATTAATCATACTAGGAGTGTTGATGAGGTCAACAAGATTAAAACGAAGAATCTAAAACCCAAATTCCCTTGCAGTATTTGTAAGGGTGGTCACTTTCTGAGGGATTGTTCTGGTCTTCCCAAGGTATTAGAAATGTGGTCCTCCACATCATTGGCCTCTTCTAGACATGTTGGTGACACCCCATCAACTAGTGACGTTAAGGTTTGTAAGAAGAAGACAATTATCAAATTTCCTTGTATGTTATGCGAAGGTGATCATTATTCTCACCTTTGTCCTCATATGGACGAGGCTTCTTCTCTTTTGGAAAAGATTCAACTTCCAACTGGTTATCATAATATTTCCCCCAACCCATCGTTAGTTGATGGAATGGTCAATCTAGTTCCATCCCTGGTCAGTCCGGTTGATCAGGTGGTCAATCTAGTTTCATCCTCGGTTGAACCACTAACCAAAGTAGTTGATCCAGTTCCATCATCGATCAACCCCACTTTTCATCTGAAAAGTGAAACCCAAGTGACTGATCCAGTCCTGTCATTGGTTAGTCCCACCCTTCATATGAAGAGTGCCAACGTGGTCAATCCCACTCTTCCTCTGACGAGTGCCAAATTGGTTACTTCGATCCCTTCATCAGTCAGTTCGATTGATCATGTCCTCAATCTGGTCATGTCCTTAGTCAAACCAGTTGACAAAGTGGTTGATCTGATCCCATCCTCGGTTGATCCCACTCTCCCGTTAGAGAGTGCAACCCAAGTGGTCGATCCATTTCCACCTGTCGACCCCATCCTCCCCTTGGATAATGAAACCCAAGTGGTCGATTATATGTCGTTATCAATCGATCCTACTCTCCCGCTAGAGAGTAAACCCAATTCTTCCCACGTTTTTCTTGTTGATACAGAATCTATCGTGTTTGGGGGCATTCCTCCTTCTCCTGCGGAACCCCCTCAGAGTCATTAGGCCATCCTTTTTTATTGGGGTGTGCTAACTATACCTCATCTTCCCTCTCACATTCCCTTCAATATTACAGTACAGGTTTTGGGTCGAGAAATTCCTCATGCGCTAATAGATGAAGGTTTGTCCATTAGTATTTTGTCCTCTATTGCTTGGCAATATTTGGGTTATCCTTAGCTTGTGCCGGTTACCCAAACTTTGTTCGCTTTTAACAGAAGAAACAGTCACCCTTTAGGGATCCTTCCTCACTTTCCCATAACTTTGGGAGGGAAAATTGTCTTTATTGATGTTATGGTAGTCCAGGACCCCTTGGATTTCGATTTACTTCTTGGGTGAGATTATGTCTATTCCGTGAAAGCTATTGTCTCCACTCTCTTTCGTGTGATATATTTCCATCACGATGGAATAATGGTGACTATTGATCAAATTTTGTTCATTGGCCCTGACTTGACCATCAACCCAATGACCTCCCTAAACGGGTCTTATATGCAGTTGGTATCCCCCCTGCCACAGGTCAATTATGTGGCGTTGTCTCCCATGACTTCAACTTTAGATGACTTAGATCTGGTAGTTGACATGGTGATCTCTTCGGTAGGGCTATTGGAGCCTGATCTCCTTACCCCTATCACGAACCTCGACATGTGTTCCTTCCAGAGTGTTTTTCTTATGTCTAGTGAAGATCTCTTGGAAGCCATGCCCGACTTTTGTTCCTTGGCATGGTGTCCTTCCAGAACATTGTCCTCTTGGAAGCCATGATAAAGATGGAAGCTATGAGCATATTTTTCCTCTGTAGAAAGATCAATAAAAAATGAAACAGAAATATGGGGATTCAACCTAGAGCCTTGAGCATAGTTCTTTTACTGTGTCAAGCTCGTTAAAAAATGAAACAGTCACCTCTCCTAAAAATTCGATTCTTTTCGCTAGATCTCGAGTCAAGTCTTTAGCTAGATCTCGTAGATGTCGAGTCGAGTCTTTCATTAGGTATCGTATTTGAACCTTCATTTCATCCACCTGTATATTTTTTCTCCAACTAGTACAGAAATCGGTGACAACCTCAAAGTCGGTGAATGAATTGAATCTTGGGGGAGCATGTCTCTAGCCTTTGATTATAATTTTGGAGTTAAGCCACTAGATTTTCAAAGCTGGGGGCAGAGTACCAACCATCCATTGGTATCCCAACCTTTGGAATTTACGTTGGGAATTTACAAGCATACATTTAATTTTTTTTCAAGCTTGTGTAAAAATGAAAACAATACCAAGCTTAGTCTTTGTTCTTTCTCGTGCTCGCAAATACATGAGAATGTAATTGAGTATACTTTTATCACTTTTTTGGATTCGTAATGGATACACAAAAAAGGAAAACCATGGAGTCGTCTTTAAGATTTTTTCAGACTCTCTAGACATGAAAAGATTGTCAAGTGATCTTGCTTCCTTTCCCACTCATTAAAAGGTTTGAAAGGGCATCTTTCGATTGATAATTTATCTCTTTTTCAGCCTCGCAAGACTAACATTATAAAAAATGACAACCCTGGAGCCATCTTTAAGTTCTTTTCATAATCTCTAAACATGAAAAACCACTGAGTTTACCTTCTCTGGACTCGTTAAAAAAATATACATTGAAGGGCCCATACAGGACCGAACCCTTACTTCTTCCAGTTTGTTAAACAAAGAAAGAGGGACTTACCGAAGGTGAGTTATATCGATCATGTGTTACCCTCCTCGAGATCATTAAATTAAAAAGAGGTACTCGTCTATCTGGATGGGGGGGGAAATAGAAGCAAACAAGCCAAGCAGTTTTTGAAAACTTCACCAATCACTCTTACAGTCGCCCTTGAACATGGAACTTTGTCTTTGCATACATTTTAATCCGTTGAACCTCTGAATTGAACCATTCCTCTGAGTTTCTTTACTCCTTTTTGTTACCCAAAGAAAGTCACAGTATACACTGCATCATCATGTTTTGGTTCATGGCGTGTTTTGGCTGTTGTGCCTCAGTGTTCAAGGGATGTATTTTCCTCAAGATTCAACCATCACAAATTTCCTGTTTCAATACTCGTGTCAGTCCATGTTCATTTGATCCACCAATTTACATATTTGTGTCAGTTTCATGTTGTTGATGGGGGATACATCAAGGCCCTCTTTCGATGAGTCTGTTCCTGTCGACTTCAGCACATTATCTGGGAATTAGACTTAGAAACCAATTAGTACCTTAGGACCTGCATGCCTCAATGGCAAGCCTCCTCGCTTCCGACAGTGGGTTTACATGATTGACATCTGATCGAATGATTCCATGGATGTTCAACTTCATCTCATATATTCACATTCACTGGAATGTACTAGGGTACCTTGGGAATCATTGACATCAATGGTGATTTCCCTCGCACTTGTTGATGGTTTACCTCATTGACCAATAATCAAGTGGTTTCTGCCATGTTCGACATCAGGACATCTATTCACTTGGTAAGATTTGTACTACATCAGGATCGGTAAGAAGACCCTAGGTTGAGTAATCACTTTGATATGTACTTTACCCAGGTTGTGACTGAGTTTATCTTGAATATTGACTCCTATATTGTTACATAGATCCACTTTGTATTGGTCTATGGTGATGCCTTGTCGTTTCATAGATCCACTGTGTATTTTTCATGGCTACGATCAGTTCATGTCATGGAAGTATAGATCCACATTGTATCTTTGGTGGCTATACTCTTTGTTAATATAATTATGGATCTGCAGTGTATCTTATGGCGGCCATACCTTGTAAGTCTTTATCACCCAAGCATAGGTGTGCCTGCCTTGGGTTTGAAACATGTCATAATATTTGTTTGATGGTTGTGTGCAGCTTCTACCAGGTTCTCCACATCCATACCCTTGCTCAAAAAAGTCTACAAAGTACTTCAGTCATCAGTTTTCATCTTCTAACTTCACACTTTGTGGGGCAATCTATTACACGTCAAAATTACTCATTTCAATGATGACCTATTGTCATCATTACAAGTGTCTCAAGTGTCGCAAGTGTCGCAGACATCATACAGTCATATTTCCTATGTCGTGTCTCGAACGACATCACAAGGACACTTGAAGACACCCTCAGAGACTGGTTAAAGAAGAAGAAATCATTTGATGGAGAGTACAAATCTTTTGCCGTGAAAAAAACCACTTAAAAATGAATTTTGAAGGCCAACACTCCCCTACCCACTGTCAGGGAGTGCCAACCTTACTTGACCTTCTTTGGGGAAGTGTTCCAGCACTCTGTGCACCCTTTTGGGGGAGCGCTGGGATTTTTTGAGGAAATTTTGGGTAGCACTCCCCTACCCACTGTCAGGGATTTCCATCATTCCTTGTCCTCCTTTGGGGGAGATTTGCAACACTCTGTGCCCCATTCTGGGGAGTGCTGGGTTGTTTGAGGAAATCTTGGGCTGTTGAGGAAAATCAGGGAAAAATCCCCCTCATCTCTGGAATTGGTTGGATTCGAATCTGAGGTCAAGGTTGGATCTTAGGAAGGATCCACAACTGATGGAGAAATATCCGTAACCTATCCCAAGAATCTATAAGGTAGTTAGGCCTCTCCAAGCTTATATAAGGAGGCCTTCTCATGGTGAAAATATACATGAATAGATTGAGATATACCTAACTTATGATCTCATGAGAAGTGGTATAAGAGGACATTGAAGGCATCAAACTTATGATCTCATAAGGGAGATAATCAGTGAGGCATAGTCATTTTGATTGTGGATTATTTGAGAAAGGGGTTGGATAAGGAGAGTTGGAAGAGGTTGTTGCAACTTCATCAAAGGTCTGTAAGTATTGCTATTGAGTTATCATTAATACATGTTCTTGGCCTATTTCTTTCAAGGTTGTGTATGCATACATAAACTTGTCTTTGATAGATAGATCTAGTTTTGAATTAATCATGGTAGAATAGGAATGTGTTTTGTCTTTGTTGTTATTGGATTGCAGGACTTGTTGAAGAGCTTGGGGATCAAGGCTCAACTTGGACTGGGCAAGGAAAAACATCATAAAAAGGTACATCTTCTTCCTTTTCTCTATTTGATTGACTTAGTTAGGTTTAAAAGGATTTCAGTGACCACAGTTAGCACCTTTCTGTCTTGATCTTAGAGATTTAGGGTTCAAGAGGAAATCCACTTGTCCGCAGGGGGATTTTCCTGTAACACTTATGCTTCTTGACTCCCTCTGGAATGAAGTTTCCAAGGTTGTTTTTCTTCATTTCATGTGCCATAAGATTGATCTGTTTCTTCATGCATGTGGATTCTTCATGATTTGATTTATTGTAGTAAGTGCACTTCTTTCCCTTCGTCTTCTTCTTGGAATCTGAAGAATCATTAAAGGGTTTGAAATATCCCTCCTTCCCATTCTATTTTGATGACCCTTTTCCATCATGCATGGTGAGTGCATGTTATTTGGGATCTTTCATGAGGCCCATCTGTATGAGTTTTGTTTGCTCTTGTGTAAGAGACTCAATGAACTGAGCCAACGTAGGCATTTTCCAATTTGTTCCAAAAAGACATCTGTCATGATGGAAATTAGAGACATATACAGCATATTCTAGTCCTAGCTTGGTCAAGATTTTTAGAATAAGTTGCTTCTCATGTCTAGACTTATCAATGCCACATTCGCCCAAGGTCAATAACAAATATTTAAATTTAGTAAAAATATCTCGTATGTTATCAAAACTTTTAGGGTCTAAGGTATTCAACTCTACCTCAAGCATATGACCTTACATCTCATACTGCTTTACAAAGAGTCCTTCCAGGGTGGTCCAAATCTCATTTGGAGTCTTGCATGCAGCAACATGAAACCATAAATCAGTGGAGATTAACTCAAGAAATAGTCTTGTGGCCTCATCCTTATGGTTCACCAATCTCATCTTCTCAATCACTGATGTAGCTTATGTTTATGTCGCCATTGTCAAATTATACAGCCCTTTCCTTCTGAGTTGGAATTCTACCTTGGGCTTCCAATCAAAATAATTGTATGGTGTAAGGATTACCACCAAGTTTGACTGTATAAAAGTTGTCATATCCATCTCTCCCAATGTTTCTAATAACCCCTAAAAATTTAATCTCAATCTGCAAGAGAAAAATTAAGAAATCACGGCAGAAAGGGCACTTTAAGTGAAAATTCGTATCAATTTCAAGAGATTCTCTTGCGGCTTAATTTCTGATCAAACAGCGAGGTAGCTCGCCAAACAGTTGAAAACCCACTTCCAAAATGGGTCGATTTACTTTCCATGTGGGTTGTTTCCTCAAACACTTAATATTTTGGGAGCAATCACTAATGAAAGGTATGGCCACGGATTCATATCAGTTTTCGGAGGCTATCTTGCGACTTTCTTTCTGAGAAAACAGTGAAGAATCCTGCCAAATAGTTGAAAACCCACTTCCAAAATGGGTCGATTTACTTTCATGATAGATCGTTTCCTCAAAAATGTAATATTTTGGGAGGAATAACTATTGAAAGGTACGACCATGAATTTAGCTCGTTGAAACTCCGATTTTCCTTATTCTTTGGCTTGTCTAGCTTGCTCCAAACAGCATAGCTCTGATACCATGTCAATGTTTCATGGAAACCTACATGGGAAATCTATCTAAAGCATGCACAAACAAATATTATCAAGAAAGGAAGAGAGATTCAATATGGAAGAATGAGAAAATATATTCACACTACTCCAATGAGCTGATGATTGATACATAGATCATGATCAATATGATACAATGAATGAGTGGAATACACTCATATATAGGTAAAAACACTCCATAATTAAGAAAAACAATCAAGAAGTTAGCTTTCCTTAGGATTGCATGCATGCATAATAGTGATGGTAAAAATAGAAAGTCTAAAATAGAACTAGTCAGCTAACTCCCACTGAACTAGTGTGTCGAAAATAGAAATTTCTCCAACACTAAGGAAGCTCTGATACCACTGTTAGACACACAAAATAAGATAAACATGAAGTTCATTTATCATTAATATGATATAGATATAAATATATGAATATGACAATTGGATTCATCTTCCAAGGTCTCTTGGAATCTCTTTGACCATTACACTATAACTTGACTATTCACATTTTGTTAAGTTCGTAACCCTAACAAATTATGTTTCCGACAATATAAAATGGAAAATAAGATGGATGAATTGAAAATTTCCATATTACAAACCCTATATGGGGGGCTTCCTAAAAGTGACACTATGACCAAAGAGACTCATGAAAATAAAGGTAGTATTTGTGATGAATAATTTCCAGTAATAAGCATTTTTTAGGTGGATTTAACTATAATAGACAAGTTAATTATGGATGGGTTCCTAAGGGTGTCAACTTTCAAAAGGTTAGATTAAATAATTTTGATGGAACATAAGTCTTTACACAGGTGAACAACCAAATAGAGAAATACTTCGAATTGCATAACATTGTGGATGATAAGAAAAGGATTTACATTAAAACCTTGTACTTTGAGATAAACCCTATCAACGGTATCAATGGGCATTCAAAATAAATCCATGTTCTTATCATTATACTTGGAGTTTATTTACAAGAGACTTAGAAGCACAATATGGAATAATTTGGGAACAAGACTACTTTATTCAATTGACAAGAATCAAGCACTTAGGTGATATTGAATATAATAAGTCATAATTTCAGGTGTTGGCCACAAGGGTGGATAACATAAGCGATGAACATATATTGGAAACTTACATGGGGGGGTTACATGAAGACATTAAACATAATATCTGTTTAAAACATCCTGAAAATATTATGGAGGCTATGCAATTTTTTCGTCGTATCCAAGCCGAGAATAGAGCTACACACAAGTCTACCACTAGAACATATGAAGTAAGTAGATATAGATTTGGGGCTCATAAGGAAACCATACCTCAACCTACTCGAATATCACCAAAGGAAATGGAATAAGGAAGAGAAAAAGAGTTATGCTTCAGTTGTAATAAAAAATGGTCAAAAGGGCATAAATGTCAAGAAAACAAAGTGTTCACCTTGGAGAATAATGATGAAGAGGAAATGGAGTCATCTATACAAAGGGATGAGGAAGAAATTTTGAACCTAAAAGAGCATGAAAAAGATATAGAAATTATGAATAATAGTGAGAGGTGTGAAATATTTTATCATGCATTGACAGGTTTGTTAGCACCTCAACCCCTTAAGATTGTAGGATACATTAAGAATAAAAGGGTAATAATTCTTATTGAATCAAGGAGTACCCATAACTTTATTGATAAGTATTAGCATAAAGCCTCAATAATTTTGGGTATCCAGTGAAAAAATTTTAATTTTTAGTTGCTAATGGAGGTAGTATTGATTTTGGAGGAAAATGCCACAACATTAAACTTAGTATGGGAGAATATAACTTAGAAAGCTCAATGTATTCCATTCCCTTTGGAAGTGTAGATTTTGATATGCAGATTCAATGGTTGAGAACATTAGGTACAGTATCTACAAATTATAAGGAATTATGAATGTGAGATTTGAGTTGGAAGGAATTCAATATGAACTCAAAGGGTTAAAATTTGCACCTTCTCAGGTCATCATCTCTCATAGAATGGAAAAGATCCTAAAAAATCGTAGTAGGAGAGTTGTGGTTAGATTTTTTTTTCTATGGAAGTAAATCAAGAAGATGAAAATATTATAGAGGAATTAAAATGCACCTTGGAAAAACACCAGAGGGTCTTCCAAGAAATTCCTAAAGGGATCCTCCATCTAGGGATCATGAACATCAAATTTAACTAATACCTAGAAGTACTCCTAATAAAATTCCTTATAGATATCTTCATTAGAAAAAGGGGGATATTGAGAAAATGGTACAAGACATGCTAGATTCAGGTATTACTCAACCAAGCAAGAGTTCATTTTTCATTTCCATTAGCGATAGTGAGAAAAAAATATAATTCTTGGAGGATGTGTTCTGATTATAGATATCTAAACAAAATCACCATAAAGGTGTAACAGCCTATATTTCTAAACATCATTAAATTTCATAACATTTCATTTCGTAAACTGAAACAATAACTTCCTAGCATAATATTGATTTTCATGACAGCAACTTCAGTAATTTAGATTTATCAATAAATATTGATTTCATGGAAGAATGAAATAAATACATAACTTAACAAGTATCTAGATCTGATTCTAATTTCTGTTGCCTCTTTGCCTTGTTGCTGCCTTCCTGCTCTCTGCTACACAGATCAACCCTGCCACAAACAGGAAAATAACTGCCCAAAACAACTGTCCTCCCTGCCAACTAGGAAAACTACCTAGCTCCAGGATATCTACGGATATCCTGGCCCTCCATGCCCAAAACCTCCAGCAACTCAGTGCCTCCCCTGATCAAGAGCCACAGTCAGAAACTCTATGCTCACAGCAAATCTCATAGTCCTCAGAATCCATCCCCCTCCAGGGTCAAATGATCCTCCCGTCACCTTGGCCCTTTCCCTTATTCCTCCTTCGCTGACTCATGCAGTTACTCCTCCAACCACCCTCTGTGCCTGTCCCTTCTCCCCCTTAAATGTTTTATCTTCTCGGGATTCATAGGCTCCCGCTCTGCATACGCAACCAT
>JASDQU011439947.1:8265-20113 GCA_032191745.1 Picea mariana | reverse complement strand
CCTAGGTTATATGAAGAATCATAAGCACATGAGGGCCCATCAATAAAAACAATGGTGTTTTTCAACACCACCAACCAACTTCTCAAAAAGATGAAATGCCCTATTTCAAACATGATTTTATTATTTGTTTTTCATTTCCTACCTCCCATAACTTTTCCTTATCTATTTGCATGAAATGAACACCACCTTTAACCATGAGTGTGACCCTACTAGCTTTCCCTGTATTTCTCTATACACTTATCTTTGAATTGGAAGCATAGGTACGCCCTTTTAAATAAGAAATGCACTTGGTATTAGTCTTGGTATCAATATTTAGTGCACGAGTTTAACACTAGTGAGGATGTCCTTCTCAAGGCATTGCAAATATATATTTCCTACCTTCTAATGGCCTGGAGCTTGTTTTATTTTATCATTACTTGAACTAGGGTTTTCCTCAATAAGAGACGATGTAATTTTTTCATTTAGGGGTCAATTATGAAAAAATATACCTTGTGAGTGTGTGGACAACATCCTCACATCTACCTTTCCCAAACACACTTATATGAGATTACAACACTCAATTCTACTAGTCGATTTGTTTTTTATACCGCTAACACAAATTTTCCACATCTTCCTAAATGGCTTCAATAAGGGAGTTGCAACTCACCATAAAACAATAAATAGGACTTGGATTGATGAAATATCGATTCCATTGGACTTGTGACATTGGATTATAGCTAGAGGTTCCCCTCTTTAGCGAGTTGATGGCCCAAATATTGTTTTATTTGACTATTTCCAAAACTAGAGTTTTGATTACTAAGAGACAATGCAATTTTTTGCATTTAGAGATTAATTTTGGAAAATTGTGTGATAGGAGAGTGTGGATAATGTCATCACATTGGCCTTGCCCAAACATTATTCTAGGAGCTTACAAAACTCAATTCTACTACTTGATTTTATTTTTATGCCCTCGACACAAATTCACCATGTGTTCCTGAATGGCTTCAGGAAGCGAGTTGCAACTTGCCAAAAAATGATAATTAGGACTCATATTGACAAACTATCAATTTTGTTGGACTTGTGAGATCTGATTATAGATAAGGGCTCACCTCTCACTTGTTTCCATGTTCTTAATCTTGTTTTATTCGATGATTCTCAGAACTGGGGTTTTGCTCAATAAGAGGTAATGCAATTTTTGCATTCAAGTGTTAGGTTTTTAAAGCTCTACCTCTAGAGTTCACAGTGGATATTGTGCTCGTGTCATCCTTTCTCAAGCATGCTTGTAGGAGCTTATGGCACTCAATTATACTATATGGTTTGGTTTTTATGCCCCCGACACAAGTTTTCCATGCATCACTTTATGGCTTCAAGAAGTGAGTTGCAACTCATCATAAAATTATAATAATGACTCAGATTGATGAACTATATATTGTGATGGAATCGTGACATTGAATTATAGCTATGGGTTCCCCTCTTCTATGATTCCATGTCCTAAATATTGTTTATTTTATGATTACTGGAACTAGAGATTTTCTCAATAAGAGACAAATACAATTTTTGCATTAGAAGGTCAAATTTTGAAAACCCTACCCTAGAAGAATGTGGAAAACATGCTAATGTCAACCTTGCCCAAACGTTCTTGTCAAAAATTACAACACTTAATTCTACTACTTGGTTAAATGGATTTTATGCCCCGAGACCATTTTTCCATGTGTCCTTGAGACACTTGAACTAAACACAATCGAGGGAAAAACATGTAAATTAACCATGTATTGAAAAGTTGTACCGTCAGTTGACATACCTCTATTTCAATGGGGCCATCCTCCCCATCTAGTCAACAATTTTGAACTCATATCCTCTTGATTTTTAACCCCAAATCCAAATGTTGTAAGGGTTTATTATCCCCAAATTATGGGATTGTGTGAGTTGTAAAGAAACTTTGCTTGAATAAAAGTAAGGAGTAACTTTAACCTATTGGAAATTTGGATAACACCAATCTTTTTAAGATCCTTTAGTGACCTTTGCACTCTCAAAAAGACACCCACAAACACAATTTATACATTATGTTTTTTTATGATTCCTCTTGTGGAAACCTCAATTTTTTTTACCTTCAAAGATACCTTAAAAGACTATTGGTATCCATAGTTTTTTATCCCTCTACAAATTAGAGTTTTCTATCCCTAGAGGAACCTCAATGCCTTTTGACCCTTAATTTTTTTTCATTCTCAAATATTGTTTAAATACTTTGAGGTTTGAATTGCAAGCTTTATTTCATCCTTTTGGGCTTAGTATATCAAGGGGTTAAGATGGATCTATGCAAGTGTATATCATATGTAACTAATTTATCATTTTGGGATTGTAATGGAGGGAATGAGTGGTTGGACAACATGTTTTCAAACTCCTGGAGAGAGCCTAATACTATTACAAAGCCCACACTTATGATGTCAATGCATTCACCATGCTTGGATTCAGTGGCTCACTTATAGAATTCATACTTAGAGAAAATGAAATACTCCATGCTGAAGAGAGATTATTGAAATTCAAGCATCTTTTTTCTAAGAACAAAAAAAATAATTTATATTCCATTAAAGAAATAAAATTAGATATTCAGGTGCTCAAGGTAAGATACAAATAAAATAAAGTATAGTTAAAAATTGCACTTACAATATTATAGTTGCATTTTGCACTTACAATATTAAAATTACAATAGTAATGCACATTTAAGTTCTTACCATTCATAAAATAATCACCAGCGTTTCCTTTTTTCCCCTTCTTCTTTTAAAATTCTTGCCACACCTATAAAGAAGGATCCATAATAACTAACTGCGACTTGGAAAGAAGGAGGTCAAAATTTTTAGATTGAATAAATCCTTATCTAAATTGGAGGTATCAATTTCACAATGTCTTTTTGTTCCACTGAGAGGGACATCAACAATCACGTACTCCCTTAAGGAGAAAATTATTGTATCCATTTATTCCACTTTATCCCCAAATAAATTAGTGGAGTCCCCAATCAACACTTATGGGTCCTTATTTACCCTATTATGATCAATGTTGGTCTCTAAACTTGGTTCCTCTGGAAGATTCAATCTCTTTGGTTTTAATTTGGTTACTTTTTTCCTAGGAGGATGAAATCCAATGTGGGGACAAGTATCGTGTAAATGTACTAGAATATGACATATCCTACACCTAAATGTTGTTATCATAATATAAATCCCATTTGTATTTAAAATTCTTCCATACGATAATCATTTTATCTAGAAGACTCTTCCTAAGGTCAATCTCAATAGAGATATGTACATATATGCATAAAACTACTACAACTCTCTCAAGATATGATTTTATGCAATTTCCCAAAGCATTCGCAATATCCTAAAAAATTGCTAAATACCAAAAATGTAATGGAAAATTTAGTAAACAAACCCAAACTAGAATCCTAGTAACTGACATAGTAATAGGATCAAATTCATGGATCCAAGGAGTTATAAAAAAATCCCATGCTTCCCCAAAACCATGGACCCTTCTCAAACACTTGCTAATAATCAACACAATCATAGAAATAAACAATAAAAAGTCCCTTGGAACACAAAGAAATCTCACACTTCTTAGTCCAAGTCGAGTGAATTCACTGAAACAATGCCAATAGGAGGCCAATACCCATTGAATTTGAAAATAATCAAATACTTTTCATATAGTGAGTGTAGATGAGTTACCTCTAGCATTGTGATTTCCATCAATGACAACCCTCCATTAATCTCCATAATATAAGCACTATGAATAGAAGAAGTCATCGAAGCATTTGGATGGGTAGATTTGTTTTTTATTGCATCCTAATAAATGACATAGGTTTGGAAATTAAAGGCATCCATGAATCCACAACTCCTCCAAAAAATCACAACACCAAATTGAAGATGTAACCTTTTCCTACATTGTAGACAAACATTACAGATTGTTCCTCAAGATGTTTACCCCCATATATTAAACACAACTGATCCACATGAATCACTAATTCACACTCCAGTTTTCTCTTTAGATCAAACAGAGAATATATAAAATGAAGACACAAACAAATTGTATTTTTGAAGAGGGACTTAATTATAATATGAAATTGTGCCTTCTTTCTTCCAAAACACCAAACATATTTCTTATTGAAATTTCTTTAAACACTTTATTTACAAATGTTAATTATTGGAGCACAAGAAAGACCATAAAAGAGTTGGCAGAAAAGGCTTTATGTCATTCTCTTGCACATGGATTGGACCACTTCTAGATCTATATCTCATCGACAACTCATCAATAGATCATGACAACACCTCATCATTAGATAAGGTTTATGATGCAGGAGCATCGCTCCATGTCAGCAGCATGCCAGCCAGCCAACACATCCAGTACTCATTTAATGGAGAAAGGGAGAGGCACAACCCTCTCAATTTTGAAATTTGAAATTTCAATAAATGTTGTAAGGCTTTTAATGCCAGACCATGCCTTTGTATAGGTAGTGGTTGAGGTTTCCTTTAATGGTTGCCTACAACAAGCCCAAGATGTAGTCAAGACTGGGCATCCATTTATGTAATGTAGCCGTAGGAACCGCTCTGTGATGGCAATAGCTCAGAGACGATGGCGTTGAGGATAAGCTCGAGTGAGCCCTCTTTGTAATTAGAGAGTGATAAGACAAAAAAAGAGAGAGATAGGAGGAGAGACCAGAGAAGAGAGGTCTCGAGAAAGTGTTGAGACTTGCTACAGTCGAGCCTTTGTAAAACACCTTGTATAGGCATCTATGAATTAATAGAAGAGCATTTCTTCCTGCCATAAATTGTCTGTATATGTTTGCATGTTTTTATGCATTTCATGTTTTAAATGCATAACTAGTGAAGTAATTCAGAAGTTTCAATTTCTTCTCGTCTTTGAGTTTCCAAGTGCAAGGAGTGCACATAGTCTGCAAGGTGTGCGTTGACAGAGGTGAGACAACCTCAGGAAAGCTCAAGAGGGATAGCGTTGAACCTTCATCAGTAGAGGTGAAAGGAGTGAATAGGAAGGAACTCTGTTTCGAGTTCAGGGAAGACAGAACTATTGAAGGTTTCGTAGAGCTCTGCCAAGAGGGCATTGAGCGAGTGCATAGAGTGCACCAGAGAACTCTATTTCAAGTTCTGAGGAAAGGGAAGTGTCGAAGAGAAGACAGTCACAGAGTTGTTGAATACTCTGTAGGCTCTGCAAGGTGTGGATCGAGCAAAAAAATGCCAGGTGGGCGTAAGGAATTTTCTTTCTAAGAAAACTTCTCAGATCTGAGTTTAGTGAAATACTCAGTAGCACCAGGAGTGTGCAAGAGTGGACTTGTCCTAAGCCCATAAGCTCAAAAGAGAAAGCGCGAGAAGAACACGCACAGAGAAAACCTTTCGAGGTTTTTGAGTTGACAAAGCTCAAGAAGGAGGAGAAACAACTGACGTTAGATCAGTGTTTAGATAGGAGGAGCGCACATAATAGATGTTCAAATCTGAGCCGTCAGATCTGCAGGCATGGATCAACATCCGTTGATCTCAAAGTAAGGTGCACATGGTTTAAGTTTTTCGGCATTTTGTGTACCAGGAAACATAAGAGGGAGAGTCTTTCGACTCCCAGAGACGTGAAATTGCGAAAATGCATCAGTTGTTGGATCGAGAGCACAGTGGCATGAGATCCGTTGGATCAAGGATATGTGCATGGGGTTTAGTCCCTCGGAGATGGGCAGAAGATTAGATCTGGGTCGTCAGATCTAGCACAGAGGACCGATAGCCATCGGATCCAAAAGAAGGTGTGCAGGGTTTAATCCCTGGGAAGCCGCACAGAAGGGTAGAACGAACGATATAAACTTCAAGGGAGGAGTGTCGATTTGTCATGAGCCGTTAGATCCAGAAAAGATGCCTGAGGTTTAACCCTCGTAAGAGCAGAGGAGAGAGAGGACCTATCAAAGTCCCGAAAGCATTTGGGACCGTCCATCTTAGAGGATGTGTGTCAAGAGACCCACATTTAGGAGATTCAGACACTAGGAGAACGAGAGTGAAGAGTCTCCAAAAATCACGAAAGGAGAATTCGTGAAAGGACCAGGACCGTCCATCAAGGAGGACACGTGGCAACTGGTCGGCGTTTCGTAGAAATCATCGAAAGGACCAGGACCGTCCATCAAGGAGGACACATGGAAAGCGGTCAAGGTTTTGGGGAAAGGCCCAAAAGATTTTGAGCCGTCAATCCAGTGGGATCATAGCCGTTGGTTCCAGAAGGGCCTGGGCCGTTGATCTCTTAGAGGGAGAAATTTCAGCATTTCATGGACCAGGAATTCGAAAGACAAAGGAGCGGGATGCTTGCATCGCGATTCCCCAAATCACGAAACCACAAAAGTGTTAGGAGGAATAACACTAGGTCACAGGACCGGGTCGCATGGAGAAGGTTTAAGGGAGCCAAGGAGCCGTTAAGCCCTTTTTGGGTTTTGGCATTCCGAAAGACAAAGAACAAGGGAGCGCTTACATCACGATTCCCTGAATCGCGAAAGCCGGTAGCGCTTTGGCATTAAGCGCGTGGACATAGAGTGGTGGTCACGTGGACAGAGGCTAAGGGAGGAGCCAAAGCCTTTTAAGCCCTTTTCGGCATTTCGGGACCCGGGAGTTCAAAGGACCTAGAATCCTATGCAGCTGGAATTGCGAAATCACGAATTACAAAATTTTGAAAAGTGGATCGTGGTCACAGGTATTGGTCGCATGGTCGAGCATTAAGGGAGGATCAAGTTGTGAAGTTAAGCCCTTTTCGTCATTTCGGCAACCAGGAGTTCAAGAGTGAAGGAGTCATGAGACAGGGAGTCCCGACTCGCAAAATTGCAAAACGCGACAAGCGCCTTTTGGACAAGGCCCGTGGTCACAACCGGTGATCACATGGGGGTGAAGCTCGCGCTTAGTGCTCAGACGCACAGGCGGGTTTCAATAAGGGACCCGTGGATTCGTTCAAAGGGTTCCAACAGAGAACCAAAGGGCYATTTCGGCTTAGAAGAAGATTGATCCAGATACTGGGAGGTCAGTGGACCCTGCTGAGGTAGGGGGTCTGCATCAAGTGGTATCAGAGCAAGATTTTTTTTGTAGATAGTAGACAAAGGGAAGGAAAGGAGAAAATCTGGTAACATCAAGTGGAATCAGGAGAAAAGATTCATCTGTATACAACAGGTGAAAGAAGCAGGGTGTTAAATCTCTGTGGTGATTGTTGCAAGGTGTGTAGTAAATGATAGACAACCAGGCGAGCTGTAGGACGACATGGAGATGCTATCAAACATAGAGTGATCCATACGCTTTCTAGGAGGGAAAGTGAAAGATGGAAATGGCTACTGAAGGCCATGAGCGTGGTGGAAGAGGAGACCACCAGCAGATGAGTAAAGCAGAGATTGACAAAGAACTCTCTGAGATAAGGGAGAGAATGGAACAACTGACATTGAAGACGCAGCAGGAGGCAAAAGTACACTGGAGGTACGAATGGCCTCTGAACAAGAAAGCCAAATGACTTGTTCAAAATTTGTTGGCCAGGAAACATCAACAAGAGTCGAAGAAGTGGCTGAGGTATGCTGAAAACCTTAGTGACACAGAGTTGATTCTCATCTCTGAGCTAGAAGTTGGAGGAACCCTCAGTGATGAGGAAGAGGGATCAGTTTCAGATCTCATAAACTGCTAGGAGGGTAGGGATGATCTTTCAAATTGCCAGGTGGGCAATGGAATGAGATCACTAGAGGATCTCATAGACTGTCAAGAGGACAACAATGAAAATTCATATTGCCAAGTGGGCAATGGTATGAGATTAGCAGAGGATCTTATAAATTGTCAGGTGGGCAGAAGTGAACTTTCGAGTTGCCAGGTGGGCAATGGGAAGAGATCAGCATAAGGTCTCACCTACTGCCAAGGGGGCAGTGGTGAAAGTTCAGATTTCCAAGTGGGAAATGAGATGGGATCACTAGATCTCATAGACTGCCAAGTGGGCAGCAGAAAATTCCCAAATTGCCAGGTGGGCAGGGGAAAAGAAGTGAGACTGTCTGAAAGTCTCAGGGACTCAGGAGTGAGTTCAGGTCAGCAAGGAATGCTGATAAGTGAAGATTCATGTGGTTTTGCAGACCATGTGAATGAAGACGATGACAAGTTAAAAACTTGCACCATCCAGAAGGAGGATCAGAAGAGCATTTTGATGATTGGGGGAATTCGGGTATTCCTATGAGATAGCCCAATTGAGGCAAGAGCATGTGTTGTGAATGCAGCAACAGAAGGAGGATAGCCAACAGAGACTGTCAAAGAAGAGGAAGAAGTGGAGCAGACACTGATGTTTTCCCAAGGAGAAGAAGAAGAACGTTCAACCGAGTTGCTCAAAATTTTCAACCAGAAAGCTGAAATAGAGATGACTGCAGCACTGGAGTCTGCAATAGAAGAGGAAGCAGACATCATGGATTTTATTGATCTGTATGAAGAATTGGAAGCCCTAGAGAAGAGGGTGATGGTGCAAAGTTTGCACATCCGACAAGCCAAGTTGGAAGAAGTTGGAAGTATGTCAGTAGGAGAAATGGCAGCAATAGAACTGCTACAGGAAGAAGCTGAGCAAAAGTTCATGAGGAGACTGCAGAGCTGGAGTCTGCAGCAGAGTGGCCACTTAGTGCCACAAAGAGAGATAAAGATAGCAGGGGAGATCGAGCAGATCTGCCCATTAAGAAGACAGAAGTGTGGCAGAGAAGACTGCATACAAAGATCCAACCACTGGAGTAGCTGGACGAGGTAATTGAAGAAATCAGAAGGCTGATGTTGATTTTAGCAACAGAGACTGCTAGCAATGAGATGCTGAGAAGAAGGGAGCCTGCAAGATCAGTAGGGCAGCAACAGCAACAACAACGAAGCAGAGGAGCAGATGGACAACTCCAAGGGAAAGTTTGGGATCCAGGTGCATTTCAACACTGGAGAAGAGGAGCTCATGATCAAGATATCATGATTTTTTCAGCTGAGGAGTATGATGCAGGAGCATCGCTCCATGTCAGCAGTGTGCCAGCCAACCAACACATCCAACACACATTTAATGGAGAAAGGGAGAGGCGCAGCCCTTTCAATTTTGAAATTCAAAATTTCAATAAATATTGTAAGGATTTTAATGCCAAACCACGCCTTTGTACAAGTAGTGGTTGAGGTTTCCTTTAATGGTTGCCTGCAGCAAGCCCAGGATGTAATCAGGACTGGGCATCCATTTATGTAATGTAGTCGTAGGAGCCGCTCTGTGATGGCGATAGCTCAGAGACGGTGAGGTTGAGGATAAGCTCGAGAGAGCCCTCTTTGTAATTAGAGAGTGATAGGATAGAAAAAGAGAGAGATAGGAGGAGAGACCAGAGCAAAGAGGTCTCAAGAAAGAGCTGAGACTTGTTACAGTCCAGCCTTTGTAAAACACCTTGTATAGGCATTTTTGAATTAATAGAAGAGAATTTTTTCCTGCCATGAATTGTTTGTATGTGTTTGAATGTTTTTATGCATTTCATGTTTTAAATGCATAACTGGTGAAGTAATTCAGAAGTTTCAATTTCTTCTTGTCTTTGAGTCTCCGAGTGCAAGGAGTGCACATAGTCTGCAAGGTGTGCATTGACAGAGGTGAGACAACCTCAGGAAAGCTCAAGAGGGATAGTGTTGAACCTTCATCAGCAGAGGTGCAAGGAGTGCACAGAAAGGAACTCTGTTTTGAGTTCAGGGAAGACAGAACTACTGAAGGTTCTGTAGAGCTCTGCCAAGAGGGCATTGAGTGAGTGCATAGAGTGCACCAGAAAACTCTATTTCGAGTTATGAGGAAAGGGAAGTGTCGAAGAGAAGACAGTCACAGAGTTGTTGAATACTCTGTAGGCTCTGCAAGGTGTGGATCGAGCAGAAAAATGCCAGGTGGGCGTAGGGAGTTTTCTTTCCAAGAAAACTTCTCAGATCTGAGTTTAGCGAAATACTCAGTAGCACCAGGAGTGTGCGAGAGTGGACTTGTCCTAAGCCCATAAGCTCAGAAGAGAAAGCGCGAGAATAATGCGCATAGAGAAAACCTTTCAAGGTTTCTGAGTTGACAAAGCTCAAGAAGGAGGAGCAACAACTGACGTTAGATTAGTGTTCAGATAGGAGGAGCGCACATAGGAGATGTTCAAATCTGAGTCGTCAGATCTAGAGGCATGGATTGACATCTGTTGATATCGAAGTAAGGTCTGCATGGTTTAAGTTTTTCAACATTTTGTGTACCAGGAAACATAAGAGGGAGAGTCTTTTGACTCCCAGAGACGTGAAACTGCGAAAACGCACTAGCCGTTGGATCGGGAGCACAGTGGCATGAGAGTTGCTGGATCAAGGATACGTGCACGAGGTTTAGTCCCTGGGAGACATGTAGAATATTAGATCTAGGCCGTCAGATCTAGCACAGAGGACCGATAGCCACCGGATCTAGAAGAAGGTGCGCGGGGTTTAATCCCTGGGAAGCCGCACAGAAGGGTAGAACGGATGACAAAAACTTCGAGGGAGGAGTATCTATTTTCCCCGAGTCGTCAGATCCAGAAAAGATGCCTGAGGTTTAACCCTAGTAAGAGTAGAGGAGAGAGAGGACCTATCAAAGTCCCGAAAGCATTTGGGACCGTCCATCTCAGAGGACGCATTTCAAGAGACCCACATTTCGGGGATTCAGACACCGGGAGAATGAGAGTGAAGAGTCTCCAAAAATCACGAAAGGAGAATTCACGAAAGGACTAGGATCGTCCATCAAGGAGGACACGTGGCAACTGGTCGGCGTTTCGTAGAAATTGCCGAAAGGACCAGGACCGTCCATCAAGAAGGACACATGGAAAGCAATCTAGGTTTCGGGGAAAGGCTTGAAATATTTTGAGCCATCTATTCAGTGGGATCGTAGCCGTTGGTTCCAGAAGGGCCTGGACCGTTGATCTCTCAGAGAGAGAAATTTCGACATTTCGTGGACCGAGGATTCTAAAGACAAAGGAGCGGGACGCTTGCATCACAATTCCCTGAATCGTGAAACCCCGAAAGTGTTTGGAGGAATAGCACCAGGTCACAAGACTGGGTCGCATGGAGAAGGTTTAAGGGAGCCAAGGAGCCATTAAGCCCTTCTCAGGTTTCAACATTCCGAAAGACAGAGAACAGGGGAACACTTACATCGCGATTCCCGAATTGCGAAAGCTGGTAGCGCTTTGGCGTTAAGCACATGGACACATAGTGGTGGTCACATGGACGAAGGCTAAGGGAGGAGCCAAATCCTGTTAAGCCCTTTTCGACATTTCAGGACCTGGGAGTTCGAAGGACCTAGAATCGTTTGTAGCTGGAATCGCGAAATTGTGAATTACGAAATACTGAAAAGTGGATCGTGGTCACGGGTAGTGGTCGCATGGTTGAGCGTTAAGGGAGGAGACAGTGTTGGAGTTAATCCTTTTTCGGCATTTCGGAAACCGGGAGTTCAAGAGTGAAAGAGTCGTGAGACAGGGAGCCCTGACTCATGAAATCGCAAAATGCGACGAGCACCTTTTGGACAAGGCCTGTGGTCACAGCCGGTGATCACGTGGGGGTGAAGCTCACGCTTAGTGCTCAGACACACAGGCGGGTTTCAATAAGGGACCTGTGGATTCGTTCAAAGGGTTCCACCAGAGAATCAGAGGGCCATTTTGGCTTAGAAGAAGATCGATCCAGAGACCAGGAGGTCAGTGGACCCTGCTGAGGTAGGGGATTTGCATCAGTTTACAACTCATAATTGGGTGGTCTCAGACTTTGTGATTGTCTAGGGACTTAGAGTCTAATATCCCTCCCCTCCCTCAATCACAAGTTTGAATAATTTTATTAGTAACAAAACAATAACTGATATCATCTTCAAT
>JASDQU011439940.1:22839-34157 GCA_032191745.1 Picea mariana | reverse complement strand
GGTTAGTCGGCCCTCCTTCTAGCGCCATTTGTTAACGAGTGAAATTGATCGCTCGTCAACTGGAGGAGTGAATCCGGTCCGGGGTTGTCTAAATAACCCAAGCCGTTTGGATTAATCCACTCCGGCGGGTTTAGCGGCTCCATTGGCCGATCTAAGTCCTAGGAAAGTGAAAAAACTAAACTAAAGAAACTAACTAAGTGAAAAACAGCTGCTGCTAACTATATACAAGTCTAATATATTCACAGTTTGCTAACTAATAGTAATCCTACTTATTAAATGTACAGTGTATTGATATGATTAAATCTCTATTATATTTACAGTATTCACAAGATGCAAATTTTAATCGAAATCTGCAAAATCATATATGAACTGACTTATGACAGCGAAGCTGGTGTTTTTTTATTTTTTATAACTTTATAAACAGAAAATGAGATGGAAGCTATCTAGCTTAGCAATAAAAATAACAATCTGTACTGTGTATTTAAACTACAGAAAATTTTTATATTAATTAAACTAATTAAAATGAAAATAGCAAACTGACCTGAAATTATCATCTCCTACTCGTCCTGTACATAGCATCTGCGTTCACTATTTGATGAGGCCAACCCACACCAAATTTTCCAATACTTCACGTAAACACAAAGCAACAACGCCTTTGAATGCTAACGACAGAACATGTAAAGGATGTAGCAACAACAATTTTATAATTTACAAATGATTACATTAACATAAATCTCACTGCAAAGATTTGTATATAACTGCTCATTTAACAAAGAAGATTAACCTTTTGTTCATTAAATTGAAACAGGATAATTGTTGTATGTAAAATGAGAGACATAAAATATGAACACTATTTAAATCCTATCACATCAACCTATAACAAATTATGATATCTAAAGTAGTCAAAAATTTGATTACAAATTGAAATGAACAAAAACTTGACAAAAGTATGATATATTGAAGCTAAAGCCATACAAACATCTACTTTCATTCGAGTCTGAATAATCATCAATCCATAGTCTTTGCTCCCAAGAAGCGATGATCTTTGTTTACAAAAATAATACATATATAAAGGCCACAGGATGAAAACATTCCTTGTGGAAATTATCAAAGCTGTTGCAAAAATTATGGGAATACAATCTCCCAAATTCCTATTTCTATCTAAGACTAACAGCCTAATCCAAAAGTATGTAAAGAAAAAGCATGTTCAAAGATGCCACTGTCGATCCAATCTCCTTTAAAATTCGTGTGTACCTGTCAATGCACAAGAATACATGATTTTCAGATTGTATTTTAGTTGTAAAATCAAAACAATTCAAATTTTCATAACTAGTTACAGAATCTCACGATTATGTAGCTAGTTATTATTATAAACAGAATCGTGTTTTATCAATTAAATCAAAACAAAAATAGATGTGATTGAGCAAACAAATCCTATATGCTAATTTAAAACAAACAAAATCATTTTAAAATCATTCTTGAAATACCATACCTCGGTTTCAGGGATTTGATTTGATCAAGCTATTTTTGAATTAACAATGGCAGTGGTTGCCTCTACATTTTTTAAAACAATAGAGCCTGTGGTCTTCTGCCTTTTATCATTATCTACCAACCTGTCGTTTTCTTTGGTTAGCACATTTACTCGGTCCTCCAAGGACTTGATTCGGGATTGGAGCAAAGGGACGTCTATATAATATCAGTCGAGCCACGACTTGCATTCATTGCATTGTGGTTGATCAGGCCGTGTAATTACAGGTGAGGAGCTTCTTAATTGACTAGCAGTTCCTCTATCGAGTTTGATCCCAGGGTAGTTAGGGTCATCTTTAAGACATGATGGGAGGTTCGTCACATAGTCATAGGGATTGACTGAACAAAGTCGTGTGAGTATGGATACTCCTCGGTCAAAAATCGTTCAATTTCGGAATCAAAATCTTCACTCAACAGAATTGGTTGTTGGTTTGTGTTTTCTTTAGGTTTCTTACGAGCAGACCTTGATACCTAGCGTGCGGCCTTTTTACCTTTGCAATTGATATCACTGTAACTTTTACCCTTTTTATTTGCAGACCTCTTAACAGGCTTACCACCATCTTTTGGACATGAGTCAGGCAGGGAGTCGGTTGGGTAGTGTTCGGGTAGGTTGAGGGTTCAACAGAGGGTAAGAACATAGAAGGGGGAATGACAGGCCCGACAAGGGTTTCTGTAACAACGGTTTTATCAACTTGTCCTATTTCAGGACTGGCAAAACCATTCCTCAACAAGAAAGTGTCCCAACAATCGCCACTCAACCTCAACTGATGAATCACAATAATTTTAATTAAACAGTGGTGGAAGAGGCTGGAGTAGGGTTTCTCCCTCTTTCAACGTTTAGCCATTTTATATAAACTATGAAGGAGGAAATGTGGCATACTTAAGGGAAAATCTATGAAACTCATGAGAAACCGTAGTTGGTATAGGAAAACTAAACCGTATCTACCCTCGCATGTAATGAACTGCTTGATAATAGCCAACAAATCATGCCACCTAGACTTAAGAGCTGTAACTAGCATACCTTTATCGCAACTGTTGATTTTCCTTGAGGTAAACAACAATGGCCATGGTACTTCGTCAACCTTCGAATTTTTAAACCATCTTTGTCCCTCGGTCGACAAACCAGTGGCTGAGCTAAGGAAATCCTCATTCACTTCGAGCTGGATGTCCCCAATTTTGGCTCTGCATCCATCGAATTTAAGTGTGAATTGTTGAGCAACTGCCAGGTTGAAACCCTCGAACTTCTCAATAAAGACCAACCAACCATTCCTCTCTAGGTCCTCTCGGGCGTTATCAAACAACAACAAAGTTTGGACACCATTGGGCTCGATTCACACTACAGGAGCCATAGCTAATAGCACAAAATCAACAGGGTAATCGGTGATAGGGTTTGACAGGGTAGACATAGAACCGTTTTTCCCGCAGCTTCCTCAAAACAAGCAAAGGCAACCCGAAATGCAGGACAAAGCGTTAATGTTTATGCGTGCGAGGGTGGTAGAATAAATTGGGACCATGCAAAAATATCATGTCGGGTTGTACAATCGACGACACCTTGGTAAAATGTTACATTCAAATCACAATAGTGCATATGAAAAGGAATTTTAAACAACATGTCAAATGAATTATCATATATCCACGATTTGGCCCAAAAATTAATGTATTCAATCAAACCATTGCGTCAAAGCTTTTGCAAATCAACACCATATTAATAATAATCAAAAGCATAAATGTTTGGTGTTTTGATAAATGTGTGACCAGTGGTGAGTTTGAGGTTTAAAGAGTTATAACCACAAAATAGGTTCATGACAATCCAAAAGATCATTTTAATGCAATCAACATGAATTCCAACTGTGGGTTTTCACGCTTGCAGTCGTGAAAATGAAAACGAAAAGCAGGTATGCAAAAGAGAAAGATAATGGTGTCGTTTTAAAAATTTGCAACAAGTATTGAGGGTTCAAAACCCTTGTGTAGGCAGCTTATAAGGAAAAATATAGGAATTAATATGGCTGCCAACAGAATGGTAATCATGAATTGGTTCAGCACTATCTGGAGTCCAACTCCATCTCATCAGTTGGAAAGGCGTCATGAAACATATAGCGTCCACAACATAAGTTGACATAAAGAATGATGTTGGTTTCCCTTTGGTCTTCTTCGTTTGGTATTCGGAGATTTCGCTAGTTAGATTATCTGACAATATCTTTTCCTAGTCAAAAGAAAATCTTTCTGCCACCGAGTGAATAATGGGAACCCATGGTAAGAAAAAATGAGTCGTGTTCTCTTTTCCATAAATTATGCACATCATCATGGCTATATACATGAACTGTGGTTCAAGCAATGAGATGGAATATACGTCGGGAGATTCGGCTCTGAATTTTTCAAGGCGTGAACACCAGTCTTTGATCAGGGCGTGAAAACCAATCTTTGGGCGTTAAAATCTTATCGTATTTGGAATCATTTCACTAAATCAGATATTAATGTCATTTATGGTCAATATCTCATGAAAAGCGCAAAAATTGAATGTATCCAAGTCAATTTTGAGCAATAGATTAATTAGAGTATAATCCTTATTTAGTACCTTAATTAATCATACCTATCACTTAATCAAGTTTCGGCGTTTTGGGTCTCAGGGATCCTTAAAGCAGTTTAAACTAAGACTTACGAAACATGAAGTCACGGCGGGTTTTAATTAACTATAATCATGCTTAACACTCTTAATTAATCACGATCAGTTTTAGAATGTTAGGGTTTCGGGTATCGGGACTTCAAAGCCTTTATATGTGAGAGAATCCTGAATCATGAAGTCGTGATGAGATTTATTCCTTGTTAATCTTACTTAATTGTTAATGAACTTGGCTTAACATTTCAAACCTTCGTGAGTTTGGGTATCGGGACTTCGAGAATGCTCAATATCGAACCTTCGCATTTTGCGAAACCCCGACTCCTGAAAATTCAAAAGCAAACCTTTAAATAGATTGATTCATTATGGGGGGGTGGGGGGGGGAGGTTCTATGCACTCCTCATCATCCACTCCTAGAGTTTTGAGTGGCTTTCCTTTGGCCAAGTTGGCCATTTTATCAGCCTTAACGTTATTACCTCTAAGGACATGAATTTTTTTTACCTTCAAGGTCCTCGAGAAGAGGCGGATTCTGTCTATAACCCTTTTTAGACTCAGATTTTTTGGATCGGGACCCAGGATCATCATTCTTATGATCGTCTTCGAATCTCATACTACATTTAGAGTTTGAATTTGTCGTTACTTTGTCAAATGAATACCTTTTAGAAGGGCATAAGCTTCAGCTTTATTGTTGATTTCCTTCCCTAGATTCCATTAGAAATTCGAGATTCTTTTTCCTCCAGGTTCAAAGAGAACCCCAAGCACCTGCCTCCCCTATAAACATTTTCCATATTACAAAACATTAATACATATTATTATTTAAAAATATATATAATTTTCATATTTTAATAGTAATAAAATCATTTACTTTATTTTAATATTTTGGAAAAAAAAAAACAATATTTATAAATAACTTTTGTAAAAGATAAAAAAAAAAATTGAATGCAAATATATCGTTAGTGTTATAATAGGGATAATAAGAATGGGAAAAATTGAATGCAAATATATCGTTAGTGTTATAATAGGGATAATAAGAATGGGTCATAATGAATAAATTGCATTATAACTATCAAGGTTTTCCTTTGTTTTATAATTTGTTATAATAGGGATAATAAGAATGGGTCATAATGAATAAATTGCATTATAACTATCAAGGTTTTCCTTTGTTTTATAATTTATTTTTTTAACAAGTGGCATGTATTTTTATGATATTGAAAAACAATTAAGAATTACCAAAGGTTTATGTTTTAGCTCTAGTATGTGAATAATCACTCATAAAACAAAAGTTATGATCATCAAATCTAAGTAAATGACTTGATATAACTTTATGTATTTTGAAAAAAAAAAAGTTTTATTTGTTTGCTTGTTACATTATTTATTGAATGTGAAATTTGAGGTTGTTATATTTCAAGAGAAATTTGAGAGAAAATGGAGCAAACCCATAACCATTTTATAATCTATATAATCTATAATTTTAAAATTAAAAGGAATCCATCTGATTGAATTCTCTTTTTGATAACTAGGTTTTTACTCACTAAAAGTATTGTTATGATTAGATATTTAATGTATAAGTATAAGATAGTTAATATGAAAGGATAAGAGACTTCCTAATATTACTTCAAATTTTAGTAAAAAATAAATGTAAGAAAAAAATTTGGTAAAAAATAAATATAAAAAAAGATGATATAATGATGTTGATCCTTGATTAAATAATGAGAAGAAGAACAGAAATATGATTAAAAATAATAATAATATTAAAAACATTATCATAATTAAATTTAGAAAAAAAAAATTAAGAAAGAGAGAAAATAAAAATAAAGGTAACTTCAAATTAAAAAATATCATATAATTATAATAATGGTTTTATTAAAATCGAAGTCCAAAACATATTTCACTTAAAAAAAATGTATTTATTTAAAAATATAATGAGATTAAACTGGCATAAACCATCGAAAATAAAAATGCACAGAGAGAGGAATATATATATATATATATATATATATATATATATAGCACAATAAAACTGCACGACGGGAAGAGAAAAAAGAATGATATGAAGAGTAAGATAATGAGGACGGGGGAGTATACAATCCACTGATATCGTTGGATCAGATAATGATGAATGGCGGGAAACTGTGACAGTATTTTTTACTTCCGAAAAAAAATGAGAGAATGCTAAGTGAACCATGAATACATGGACAGTGCAATGTCCAAGTTTTAGGGAACATTGAAGAAAAAAGGAAGAATAGAAGGGAGATTGTACACAGATTGTCAGAAATTGTATATAGAAAATGACAGAATTATGTGAAGAATAAGATCACGAGTGAAGAACAGTGATAAATTAACAGTTGAATTATCACACAAGAGAACAATGATAAAAAAAAAGGAGAATATATAAGGGAGATTGTACCCAGATTGTCAGAAATTGTATATGGAAAATGACGCAATTATGTGAAGAATAAGAAATTAACAGTGACACTGACAATTAACAGTGAAGAACAGTGACAATTAACAGGTGAATTATGACACTGCAGCGGAAGGTTTCATAAGAGAATAATGATAAAAAAAAATGGAGAATATGAGGGAGATTGTACACAGATTGTCAGAAATTGTATATGGAAAATGATGGAATTATGTGAAGAAAAAGATCACGAGTGAAGAACAGTGATAAATTAACAGGTGAACTGTGGCACTGTAGCTGTTGGTTTGATAAGAGAACAATGATAAATTAGCAGGTGAATTATGAGTAGATCAATGAGAGGAAAATGATGGTAGAGAGTAGTAAGTACAGTGTTCACGTTTTTAGAAAGATGGGTAAAATAAATGATCATTTAAGTATTGAGTAATGGTTTTGGTTAAATTTTTTAATTTTTGGGTTTTTTTGTCAGAATTTGGCCATATAAATTTGAACAAAATTTTTATTTTTAGTTGTTTAAATTGTATTTTTGAATGTATAAATAGATTCAGTATGCTCAAAAACTTATGAGATACTTGGATTATACAAACTTAACCACTCAAATCTGCAGATCCAACTATTCCTCACCAAATTTATCAATAGTTTTGAGTGAATTAAAACCTTTAAATTCATTTTGATGTCATCCAAAAATGATTCGTCATCACTAAACAACTTCAAACTTATTATGTGACAACACAAAGGCCAGTCCAACTTCTTCAACTACTCTTACCCACTCAGTGTTAGGGTCTAAGAAGTGGTAGCATTTGTATGATAAAAACGAATAAAAATTTTCTAACTATTTGGATTCATATTGATTTTTCAAATTGTAATTGGATTGAGAATTGATTTTTTCTATATATAAATTTAAAATTTTAAATAATTAAATATATATGTAGATGTATTTAATTATGGTTTTTGTATTTCAACATCTTATTAAAATGCCCTTTCTCAACTAATATCAATGTTTGTTATTAGAATGCCCTTCCTCAACTAATATCAATGTAGATGCAAGCAATAGTTGTGGATGACATTCCATTGGATTTATAATGTCGTTTCTCAACTAGCATCAATGTAGATGCAAGCAACAGTTGTGGATGGTATATCATTGGATTTATAATGTTTTTCCTCAACTAACATCAATGTAGATGCAAGTAACAGTTGTGGATGGCATATCATCGGATTTATAATGTCTTTTCTCAACTAACAGCAATGTAAATGCAAGCAACAGTTGTGGATGGCATATCATTGGATTTGGGGTAATAAACTTAATCCAAGGAATTATAAATATGTGACTTTTGTTATAATATGGAGATAAGGCATTTTCACTTGAATTGAACGCTCTATTAATAGCTTCAAATAGAGGTAAAGGTAATTCATGTTAATAACTCCAAGTAGAGGTAAAGCTAATTCATGGTTATAGTGTTTAAAGACTTCAAGTACATATAACATTCTTAATTGAATTAGGCACTTTATTAAATAGTTCAAGTACAAATAAAAAACAAGTAATTGGTATTTCATAAAGAAACTTGCTTTATCCATAAGAGAAAAGATCAAATCCATAATAAAAGGACTTGGAGAAAAAATCCATAGTAAAAGAGCTTTGGACACAAATGGATGACCATCAAATCCTTTAAGAAAAATTTTTAAAAATAAAAATAACATGTCTATTGATTTTTCAACGATTATTATAAGTTATTAAATTTACAAATCATCCCATGTTGGGGAACATAATCTTATTTTCACCTTGACCCTCTTTTTGTTCTTAGAACTCCTCTTTTAAGATGAGATGTTTCATTGGCTAAGCTATCTACCTATATATTGTGCTTACTTAAGACATGGTTGCATTGGCTAAGCTATCTACCTATATATTGTGCTTACTTAAGACATGGAAGAACACTTCATCATGTCTTCATTAGTTATCATAACTTGAAAATTATGCACTTCATGGACATATCAACTAGAAAAATAACCTTTCTATTTTTTATGTAGCTAATCAACTTTAGGGTCTAAGGAGTCACTAAATCATGAACTGAAATTGGGGGTTCCTCCTAACGTAGTTTCAAAATGGAGTCGTCATTAAGAGGAGACTTTGTGGTTTCAACTTCTATGTTGGGAGGGGCTTCATGAGTTTAACAACAAGAAAAGAAAAGAAAAGTACAAATGGAAAAGTAAATTCACAACAAAAAGTCAAGAAAACACTTGCAGGCATGCTATCTTAATAGCGAAGACTCAATAGATATAACCACAGTGCTTTTCCACCTGCCACCAACATCGAGCTCCAAAATAAGATAGACAAACACAAAAACAAAACCAAGTTCAAAAAAGACAAACACAAAGACAACAAGAAGTAGACAAGTTGGCAAGGGAGATACTATTCCCCACCAAAACCTATGATTAACACCAACCACCCACCATATGATGTGCATGATGCAACAATAACAACTCTAGTTTACAATAGTCATTTCCCCATAAAAAACTCAAGAAACAAAAAGAAACAAAGTACTCTATGAGGGAGAGACACCTTGAAATACATATTCCATGAAGCAACAACAAATGGAGAAGTTGACAAGGGAGAGACTAACACTAACACCAAAACTACAATTAACACCAACCACCCACCATACAATCACTTGAATGAAGCATTAACATTTACAGTAAATAATCACAATGCCACATGTAACCGCATGGACATAGTCAAATGCCACCCAAACATTGCCATCACATCACACGGTTAAAACTCCAGACTTTAGACAAACTATAGGAAAACCCAACAATTTCTTTTGTATGGAGTAGCCCAATGCCCTTGTCTAGATCCTATATGTTTCGCAAGGACATAATAAAAGTTCAATGTGTACAAAGTTCACATCATTGATTGCTAGGATTAGTTAAACTTCTCTTTGGTGTGAATTGTGTCGCATGCCATACTTTTTTTAAGATTTTTTTTACCAATATATGCCACTTCAACATCTTTGTTTATAAGGTATCTAGTTTATCGATTATTAGTATACAATAAAAATTACATCTATCTTCCTCTACAACTTGCCTCTAAGGAAACCAAATTTGTTGGGGTTAAAAAAATACTTTTGGTTTTCATGGTTTTTCTTTTCATACTGTATACATGTCGATATAACATTTGTTGTTCATGGTTTTTCCTATAAAACTATTCACAACTTTCCACATAGTCCTATGATTTACAAAATACATTGCTAATGAAAATTCAAAGAAAAAGAGAGAAATGAGATATATCCTTTTTAGCTTATATGCATATTGATGTAAAACCACAATAAACTTGAGAAGTCTAATATATAGAGTGCAGAGTCATCCTCTAGGTCAATGCAGCCCTACCTCCCCTTCCCTAGCAATTTGGTCATTGTGAATTGGTTCCACTTCATTGTTGCCTATTTCAGACCCATAGATGGTGGTGATTAGGTGTTCAAATTTTTGTTTAAGATGTTCCAAATTCACCCCATTCAAGTGAATTCCTATTAAGCATCATGGTTATGCGTCTTATTGACCTTAAATACATAGGCCATGACACCCTTCACCTACCAATATAATTCAAGAATTCTAAAGTATTTTGAATCTCAACCTTTGGTGTGGCTTGGATCATGAATCAAAGGTTGAGTCTCGGCATCCATGTGGGCATTAAGTGTATTCTCCCTATCATCTTTTACCTTAGATCCTTAATCATTGCAACCTTTATCGTTACCTCAATTGAGAATATGGGGTGATATACCTCATAGGCATGTTTCACGAGTTTAGTTTTCCTATTGCTTTCCTTTGGCATCTTCCCTCAACTTGGTATTTTCAATGAGATTGACAACCCTAAGCATCCTCTACCACGTTCAAGGGCCAATGCAAGAAAATTGGAGTAGAATCCAACTTGGACTGAGTAAACCAATAAACGAAAATGAAACTATAATTGAAGCAAAACAAAGTGACACTATAACCACTGACAACCCCTCTATACCATCATTGATCCTTCATATCTTTGTCCACCTTCATCATCACAAAGATTGACAAGTTTGAGGTCATCTTCAAGGTGGACATTAACGATCAAGAGTTATAAGTGGGATAGGATAACTCCATAATAGAATCTTTCCTCTCATCACACACAATGTCATTTGTTTCCATCATTTTATTGGCCTCCCACATGTAGGAACCTAGGAGCTATCTTTCCATTATGTCTTGAGTTGAAACCCCATCTAAAGTATGTCATGTCAAAGTTAAGATAAAAAGAACCTCTCAATACGCTACTAACTTATATTCAAATTTTAACCTACAAAATCCCAAAATTATATCTATATATATAATATTAAAAAACAATTTTTTTAATTATAATAGTGTTACATTTCTTTATAATAAATAAATACATAAATGTTATATTATACAGCCTAAGTGGGCTTAACAGTTAAGAACATGTGTTTCCTCTTAAGAAGTCATAGGTTCAAATTTAGTCATTACTAATTTTATTATTAGTCATTTGGATGATTTTTAATTTTATATGTTTTATCATTAATTTTGTTAGTTGTATATTTATATTTATAAATATTTTTATAAAAATATAATTATATAATATAAATATTAATTAGGTTAAAAAAAGTGTTTTTTATAATCAAATATGAAAGAGATATATAATTTTTTTTATATTTAACATGGAATTGATATTAATATTATTAAAAAAAATTAAATGTTAAATATTTCTTATATATATATATATAA